>PVIY010011749.1:0-64274 GCA_004026745.1 Myrmecophaga tridactyla
TTTTTTGCCCTAAATGTCTGTATTAAAAAACAAGAAAGAGCAAAAATCAAGGGCTTAACTGCTCACCTGGAAGAACTTGAGAAAGAGCAGGAAATTAATCCCAAAGCAAACAGAAGAAGAGAAATAGCAAAGATTAAAGCAGAGTTAAAATGAATGGGAGAACAAAAGAACAATAGAATCAATAAAAACAAAAGTTGGTTCTTTGAGAAAATTGATGGGTCACTAGCAAGACAGACAAAGAAAAAAAATAAAAAATGAGAGGAGGTGTATTACCACAGACCCTGAAGAAATAAAAGAAATCATAAGCTGACAGTATATCAACAAACTAGGCAACTTAGATAAAATGGACAAATTCCTGGAAACACACAAACAGGCTACACTGACTTGAGAAGAAATAGAAAATCTCAACAAACCAATCACAAGTAAAGAGACTCAATCAGTCATCAAAAATCTTCCAATAAAGAAAAGGCCAGATGGCTTCACAGGGGAATTTTATAAAACAGTCCAAAAAGAACTAACACCAATCCTTCTCAAACTTTTCAAAAAAAAATGAGGCAAAAGGTACACTACCTAATTCATTTTATGAAGCTAATATCATTTTAATACCAAAACCAGGTAAAGATGGTATAAGAAAGGAAAACTACAGGCTAATTTCCTTAATGAACATGAATGCAAAAATTCTCAACAAAATACTAGCAAATTAAATCCAACAGCACATCAAAAGAATTATAGCATGACCAAGTGGGGTTTATACCAGGGATGCAAGCATGGTTCAACACAAGAAAATCAATTAATGCAATACAGCACATTAACAAATCAAAAGGGAGAAATCATATGATCATCTTGATTGATGCTGAAAAAGCATTCAACAAAATTCAACATCGTTTTCTGATAAAAACAATTCAAAAGATAGGAATCAAAGGTAACTTCTTCAATATGATAAAGGGCACATTTGAAAAACCAGTAGCCAGCATCATAAGATTTCCCCCTAAGATCAGTAACAAGACAAGGATGCCCTCTGTCACCACTATTATTCAACATTGTACTAGAAGTTCTAGCTAGAGCAATCAGGCAGGAAAAAGAAGTAAAAGGGATCCAAATTGGAAAGAAAGAAATAAAACTTTCATTATTTCAGATGACATAATGCTATACTTGAAAAATCCTGAGAAATCTACAGCAAAGTTACTTGGAGTCAGTAAACAAATTCAGCAAGGTGGGATATAAAATTAACGTGCAAAAATCAGTAACATATTTATACATAAGCAATGACCCAATTAAGGAGACAGGGAAAAAATTCCATCAAAATAGCAACCTAAAAAGTCATTAGGAATGAACTTAAGGGATGTAAAGGACTTGTACACAGAAAATTACAAAACATTGCTAAAAGAAATCAAAGATCTAAATAGGTGAAATTCCTTACTCATGGATAGGAAGGCTAAAAATACTTAAGATGTCAATTCTACCCAAATTGATCTACAGATTCAGCACAGTACCAATCAAAATTCCAACAACCTATTTTGAAGATGTGGAAAAGCTAGTTACCAAATTTATCTGGAAGGGAAAGAGACCACAAATAGCTAGAAGCATACTAAAAATGAAGAACGAAGTGGGAACTTTAACACTTTCTGACTTTAAACCCTATTATAAAGCTACAGTGGTCAAAACAGCATAGTACTGGCACAAAGATAGAAGTATTGACCAATGGAACTGAATTGACAGTGCAGAAATAGACCACCAAATCCATGTTTAGCTGTTTTTGACAAGGCCCCCAAATCCACTGAACTGGGATAAAATACTGTTTTCAATAAATGGGTATGGGAGAACTGGATATCAATACCCAAAAGAATGAAAGACTACCCTTACCTTACACCCTATACAAAAAATTAACTCAAAGCGGCTCAAACACCTAAATATAAGAATTAGCACCATAAATCTTCTAGAAGAAAATGTAGGGAGACATCTTCAAGACTAGTAATAAGAGGCAGCTTCCTAAATTTTATAGCCAAAGCACAAGCTACACAAGAAAAAAGATAAGTGGAAACTCATCTAAATCAAATGCTATTGTGCCTCAGAAGACTTTATCAAAAAGCTGAAGAGGCAGCCAACTCAGTGGGAGAAAAGATTTGGAAATCTCACATCAGCCAAAGGTCTGATAACCTGTGTACATAAAGAAATAATACAACTCAATAACAAAAGAACAAACAACCCAATTATAAAATGGGCTAAAGATATGAATAGGCATTTGAATAGCAAATACAGATAGCTCAAAAGCACATGAAGAGATGCTCATTTTCATTAACTGTAGGGGAAATGCAGATCAAGACTACAATGAGATCCCAGCTCACACCTATAAGATTGGGTGCTATTAAACAAACAGGAAACTACAAATGTTGATGAGGATGTGGTGAAATTGGGACACTTATGCATGCTGGTGGGAATGTATAATGGTACAGCTGCTATGGGAGACAGTTTGGCAGTTCCTTAGGAAACTAAATATTGAGTTGTCCTATGACCCATCAATAGCACTACCCAGAAGAGCTGAAAGCAATGACACAAACAGACCTTTGTACACTGATGTACATAGCAGCATTATTCTCAATTGCCAAAAGATGGAAACTATCCAAATGGCCATCTACAGATGAGTGGATTAACAAAACGTAGTATATTCATACAATGGAATATTATGCAGCAGTAAGATGAAATGACATCCTGAAGCACATGACAAGATGGATGAGCCTTGAGGACATAATGCTGAGTGAAATAAGGCAGACACAAAAGGATAGATATTGCATGACTCCACTTTTATGACCATGATAAAGGTAAAATTGGCGGCTTATAATACAGAATATAGGGGACTTAGAGATACATAGAAGCTAGAGATGGGTGAAGGGTTAGCTAATGAGGTTGAACTCCAATGTAAGAGAGAATAGAAAAAAGTGTAGGTGGTTCTCTAGTGAGTCTATAAGTAATATCGCCATATTGAAGGTGAACATGATTGAAAGGGATTTTATATTCCTATGTGTCCCACTGATTAACACTACAAATATAAATAAATTCTTGCAAGAACTCCTTCAAAGGCGTGATTCATGTACAAAGAGTATTTAAGTCCAGGGCACATGGGGAAAACTGCTATTGTATTAAATGGGCTATGTTTAACTGGAAAACATCAGCAGTACCACAGCAATAGCAGGGGTAAATAATGGGGGAGGGACAAGAATCAAGGGGAGGTTTAGATTTCCTATTTGGTGAGGTTGTGTTTATTGATATCTTTCTCTTGGGAGCAATGAAATTAACCAAAATTGAGATTGTTGATGGTCTGTGGACTTCGGGCTCTATACATGATGCCTAATGAATGCAGGTGGCTGAAGGATGCACCAACTGAGAAGTTGATTCTGTATACATATGGTGTATACATATGATTGAATATTGTGCTGCTACAAAAAGGAATGAAGTCAGTGAGGCATGCAACAAGGTGAATGAACCTGTGGAAAATTTGGTGAGGCAAAATAAGCCAGAAACAAAATGACAATTGTTGTATGGTTTTCTTTAGAAAATGTTTGTAAGAAAATGGGGGCCTAGATTGTAAGCTCTTATAGCAGTCCCATTTAGTCTGGAGTGATAATTATTATTTCTGGGTTTTGAGAGGATGTTTTATATATCTATAACCTGGTATTTAGAGATAAGAACAAAACTGATCAGACCAGGATTAAGGTAATTTGGAACACAGGGGTAAGTAAAACATTGTCTATAGTTTAGAACCACACCTAGTCTTTGAGACCAAAGGAAGAAAGGATTATTTTTTTCCGGAACCTAAATTTTCTGTAGCACATAATCTAACTCAATTGTCTGGATAGCTCTGAGCAATTGAAATACAGGAAGCCCAGAATAAGAATGAGGGTCTTCAATCCTGTATAGCCTAATATAATGCCTGGATACATCCTAGAATATAATAAAACATATAATTAAAAAGTATTGGAAAAGTTCCTTGAGTGATGAGAGAAAAAATAGGGAAGTATTGAACTTTAACATCAAGGAATCCCCTGATACTGTGTCAAACATTAGGGACACCCAAATCAATAAGCTAAGCCCTTGATATTGAGGCTAACTCTTATGAAGCTTATGCAGGCAGCAGAGAAGCTTAGCCTACCTATAGGTATGCCTAACAGTTACTTCTGGAGGACCTCTTTTGTTGCTCAGATGTGGCCTTACTCTCTCTAAGCCCAAATCTGTAAGTGAAATCATTGCCCTTCCCCCTACACGGGACATGACATCCAGGTGTGAAAATCTCCCTGGCATGTGGGCAATGACTTCCAGGGTTGAGTCCAGCCCTGGCACAGTGGGATTAACATTTCCATCCTGACCAAAAGAAGGGAAAGAAGTATAACAGAATATCAGTGGCAGAGAGAGTTCAAATAGAGTTGGGAGGCTACTCTGGAGGTTGCTCTTACACAAAGCTTCAGTTAGACATTGCTACCTATCGTAACTTACCAACCCCCAACCAAAACCGTTCCAGCCAATCCTAAAGAACACTAAGGGCAATATATAAGATTCTACAAAGCTTCCATGCACTAGAGTAATTTCCCAGAAAACTGCAACCTCCAGATGGGTCCCTGGACCAGATAAGTCCTGAAACCTAGAGGGCCCAGCTTCTCCAGAACATTGGATAGTTCCATCTTCTGACCCCATATTAGTGACAGACTCTTCCAACATGAAAAATTTAGAAAGGCCGTAGCCCAAACATCCCTAAAGAGAGGGATAGAAAGATTAAAGGTGATGGTGGAGTTATACAGAGAAGATAGGATTTAACAAATGAATATGATTGCTGAATCATTAAATTGATATCTCTTTTCATCCCCTGTATCTTAGAGTACCTAGAAGTAAAAACCTAAAATTGTGGAAATGTAACCCATGTCAAGCTCTGAAATATGTTGTATAACTAATTGTGGTGCTGTGCTTTGAAATTTTTGCTTTTTTGTATATATGTTATTGTGGTAGTTAGATTCAGTTGTCAACTTGGCCAGGTGAAGGCACCTAGTTTTGTTGCTGCAGACATGAGCCAATGGTACATGAACCTCATCTATTGCTAATTACATCTGCAGTTGGCTAGGAGGTGTGCCTGCTGCAATGAATGACGTTTGACTTAATTGGCTGGTGCTTAAATGAGAAAGTGCAACGTAGCACAGCCCAAGCAGCCCAGCATACCTCATCTCAGCACTTGTAGCTCAGCCCAGGCCTTTGGAGATGCAGAAAGGAATCACCCCGGGGAAAGTTGGTGGAACTCAGGGGCCTGGAGAGAAGGCCAGCAGAGATTACCCTGAGCCTTCCCACGTAAGAAAGAACCTCAGATGAAAGTTAGCTGCCTTTCCTCTGAAGAACTAACAAAATAAATCCCCTTTAATTAAAAGCCAATCCATCTCTGGTGTGTTGCATACTGGCAGCTAGCAAACTAGAACAGTTATTTTTCACAAAAAAAAGAAAAAAAGTCTTTTTTTGTGATGACAAAAAATATTTACTCCTTCTAGCTTCCTATATTCTGGAGCAGCTAGAAGGAAAAATCTGAGATGATGGTATGGTAGCCTATGACAAACTCTGGGATGTGTCCTGTAACTACTTGTTGAAAAGTGCTTTGAAAACTGTTGCTTTTTTCTTTCTTTGCTTTGTATATATGTTATATTACACAATAAGAAAGTAAAAATAATAATATGAAGAGGCTAGATATTGTAGAAACTTGTATTAGATGCTTTCTATCTTCTCCATAAAATTGCAATAAGGTAATCTGTGGAGATTTAAAGCACTATAATTGTAGCAAAGTAGTTGTTTTTCCATGTAACTCCAAGGGATTTTTTTAGGGGACTAAATAAAAAATTAATTTAAAAGATATGATGCACCCAGGCCTAGTCAAAAAGCGATTTGTTGTAGATTCTTTTACGTCAGTTCTGTGGTTTTCCCCCTGTATATTCAATAGCCTTTGTGGAAGAGAAGAATTAGGAAATCACTAAAGCAATAAGATCATCTTCTCACATTTAGAAAATTGTTAAGTATGCATGCCAGAGATAAAAAAGAAATGGAGTCACAAATAAAAAACCATATAACATTGAATAAACTGTAGAAGTTAAACTGAAGAATTGTTTATTTCCAATTGAAGAGACAGCTGCCCAACTACATGGCCAGCCTGAGTGAACAATATAAAGGGTAAAATAATGTGATTGAGTAATACATTTTTCCATACTTTATTTTAGCACAGTAATGTCCTATCATCTGACATTTTAAATTTAATGTACTGAAAACCCTCATTAAAATTTAGAGTAATGTGGGTAATAAAGTGCAGTAAATCCTTAAGAATCTTAATTTTTCATATCAGTTGTGAATTAGAGTTATAAATGAGTGGCTAACAGAAGTTAAGAGAAAGAGAGCTCTCTGATAAGGCAGAATTTCCACAGCCTATTAGACTGCTGTTTGAAAATATTAGATTAAAAAAGACTCTTCTATTTTTCTTTTTTACCAATAAATAAAGGCATAATTTTCATTGTAACTACCAGTGACCTGGTCACAAAATAAAGCTTTTAGCCATAAAAAAAACCTTTTCAGAGCCAGTCCCCAGATCCCCATGTTCACCAATCAAGAGCCAGAGTTGGTAGTGCTGGGTAGTGCTATGTGCCCATTTTCTTGGGGCACAGCCCTTTTCCGTTATCCTGAGCTTGGCTGACTCCAAAGCTGCTGCTTCTTCTTTTTTTTTTTTTCCCTTCAGCTGTGCCTCCTCTCTGCTGGGGCAGGTCTGTGAATTGCTTTCATGTTTGCTCTGGGTTTATCTGTGCTCAGAGCTTGTATTCAGCAATCCGAATTTGTCAAAACTGTAACTGGAGCTTTGTTGAGCTACCTTCCCTTGCTCCTAGAAGAGACAACTTCTTTTCCCATGGTGAAGTGTTTCTCCAAAACAGCCAGCTGTGTCACTGGGTGAGACTGACTTATAGTTCTGACTTCTACCCGGTCTAGACTGGTGTACGAAGTATATCTAGTCATAGATGTCCCCAAACAGGTGTTCCAGATAATTCCTGGGTATTTATATCTTCCCTAGAGGACAAGTAAATTCCACACCTTTCTACAATGCCTTCTCCTCCTAAAAGCCTTTTTACAAAAAAAACAATGTTAATCCCAGATAACTTTATTGGTAAATTATACCAAAATTTTTAGAAATTTTCCCACAAACCATTTTAGAAAGCAGAAAAGAGGAAACGATCCCAACTTGATTTATAAGTCTAGCATTACACTGGTATAAAAAGTAATAAGGACATTAGAAGAAAAGAAAATTCCAGGTCAGTCTCAAACATAAACTAAGATTCAAAAGATCCCAAACAAAACAGTGGGAAACTCAGTTGCAATATATAAAAAACATGATGACATGATATCATTTCTGATTGATTGCAGAAATGCAGAGTTTAACATTTTAATTCATCAAAGTAATTCATTGCATTAATGGAATAATGGTGTGTTTTAGTTTGCTAATGCTGCTGGAATGCAATATACCAGAAACAGAACAGATTTTTAAAAGGGGAATTTATTAAGTTGCAAGTTTACAGTTCTAAGGCTGTGAAAATCCCAACTAAGGCATATAGAGAAAGATACTGTGATTCAAGAAAAGGCGATGGATCCAGAACACCTCTTGTCAGCTGGGAAAGCACATAGTGACATCTGCTAGCTTTCTTTCCCTGCTGCTCATTTCATAAGGATTCCCTGGGGCTATTCTCCTTTTGCATCTCCAAAGGTATCTGGCTGTGTGAGCACTCTGGGCTCTGAGCTTTTTCCAAAATAGGTCCCTCTTAAAGAGCTCCAGTAGGGCGGGCCACGTGGCTCAGCAGACAAGAATGCTCGCCTGCCATGCCAGAGGACCCGGGTTCGATTCCCGGTGCCTGCCCATGAAAAAAAAAAAACATGTTTAATAGAGCTCCAGTAAGCAACCCTACCTTGAATGGGTGGAGACACATTTCCATGGAAACCATCTCATCAAAAGCTACCACCCACAACTGGGTGGGTCACTTCTCCACGGAAACAATAAAAAAGATCCCAACCAGCAATACTGAATGAGGATTAAATAACAGCTTTTCTGGGGTACATGACAGTTTCAAACTACACATGGTGAAAAAACATTTATCTTAATTGACACAGAAAAAACGTGTTTCACAAATTTAAATATACTTCTCATAAAAAATCTTAGTAAACTATGATTAGATAAAGGATAATCACAAAAAAAAACTCAAAGCAAACATGTTTAATGTTGAAATTAAAACTTTATCTGAGAAAATAAACAAAAAGGATGTCCTCTATCATTGCTTTTACTGAACATTGATTAAAAAGTCTTGGGCAGTGCAATAAGGCAAGAAAAATATTGGAATAAAATATTTCAATATTCAAAGATGATAAGATTACATATATAGTTCATATAAAACAAAGCATATATAATTATTAGATCTGACAAGAAAGTTTTAGCAAGATTCCTGTACATAAGGGGCAATAAAATGTTTCTATATACCAGGAACATTTAGAAGATAAAAGTTTAAACAAAATACCATTTATAACAATGTAGATTTAAAAATAAATCTAACAAAAGTAGCAGAGAATCATAAATCATTACTGAGGGAAATTTAAAAAGACCTAAGTAAATGCATATATGTAAAAGATTCTGTAAAGAACTTAAATCTTCACCAACTGACTAGATTCAATGTAACCACAATCAAAACTCAAGTTATTTTATGTCACTTGACAATCTGATTCTAAAACTTATATAGAAATTTAAAAGGCTGAGAATAGCAAGAGAATATAGACGAATAATAAGATGAGACAACTTTCTTCATCAGACAGCAGGTTTTATAAGACTACAATAATTAATACCATGTTGTTTGGGCATAAAGATAGACATATAAACAGTAGACCCATTCAGTTAGTCATTCATTGATGATTGATTTATAATAAAAGTGATCCTGCTGTAGATAAAGGATAATCATTTTAAACAATGACACTGTAATAATTGGATACATAAATGGGGAAAAACATGACCTTGACAATTTCTTTAACTATATACAAAAAAAAAAATCCCAAGGAAATTTTATACTGAGGAGTTTCATAAGATAATGTAGGTGAATATCTTCATAACTGGTTTGGTAAAGATTTTTTTTAAAGGACAAAATTATATTAACTATAATTAAAAACATTATAAATTTGGCTTTTTAAAATTATAACATCTGTTCATTAAAAGGCATCATTACAAGAGTAACAAGTGTTCTTTTACTTTTTTACAAGTAAAAAGTTGACTTTTTAAAATTATAATATCTGTTAATGAAAAGACATCATTACAAGAGTGTACAGAGAAGGTCAGGTTTAACAAATTTTTGCCATGTTGAAGTAACAGGGCCAGATTTATGCTCTTTCCTAAATAACTACAAACTGGACAAAATACAATAAATAATGGTTTTCATAAAAAGGATAACAGATAGTGCAAGATCATGGACCCCTGTGGTAGGTTGAATTATTTACCCAACAAATATATTTTCTTTTTTTTTTTTTTTAACATGGGCAGGCACCGGGAATCGAACCCGGGTCCTCGGGCATGGCAGGCAAGCATTCTTACCTGCTGAGCCACCGTGGCCCGCCCCAAATACATTTTCTTAATGTTAAATATGCATTCCTACGGGTGTGAACCCACTGTTAATAGGACCTCTATAAGATGTTATTTTTAGTTAAGGTGTCACTAGCTGAAGCAGGGTGGGCCTTAATCTGGGTTACTGAAAAAAAGGCGAGGACATTACCACGTGACAGGAAAGCCAAGGAACCTCAGGAATTGCCTTCAGCCAGAGCGAGAACACCACAGTCTTTGGGGAGAAAGGAAGTTTGCTGATATATTGATTTTGTATTTCTCACACTAGCATTCAGCCTCACTCTAGCTAATAAATTCCTGTTATTTATGACAACCCATTGTGTGGTAGTTGTAAGATCAGGCAAGCCAAGACATCTCCCAATAAAGGAGATCATTGAAGTATTCAAAGAGGTATAGCTAATAAGATACATAAAATGGAATCCTAAAATAAATCATAGCAATAAAATTTTAAAAATATCTTAAATTAATAAAAGGAAGGAAAGGGGAAATGAAGTACAAAGAAACAAATGGGACAAGTCAAAAGCAAATAGTTTGATAATAGACTTAAACCCAGCCATATTAGTTATTATTTTAAATGCAATATCTAAATATTAGCTGTTTACATCAAATTTACTATAAATATAAATACAGATTAAAATTAAAGGAGTGTACAGAGAAGGTCAGGTTTAACAAATGAGTATGAGAGCTGAATCATCATACTTTTATTTCTTTTAACCTCCAGTACCTTAGAGCAGCTAGAAATAAAAACCTAAAATTGTGGAATTGTAACCCATCCAAACTCTGAAATCTGTTCTAGAACTAATTGTTTGATAAACTTTGAAATTTATTGCTTTTATGTATATATGTTGTTTAAAGAGGAGGAGTATAACAGAGAAGATAGGATTTGACAAGTGAGTATGATTGCTGAATCATTATATATATATATATTTTTTTAAATTTGCATATGGGCAGGAGGCACCAGGGATCAAACTCCAGACCTCCAGCACGGCAGGTCGGAGTTCTGCCTGCTGAGCCACAGCAGCCGCCCCTGAATCATTATATTGATATTTCTGTTGGTATCTAGTGTCTTGGATCAGCTAGAAGAAAAAACAAAAAATCATAGAATTGTAACTCGTACCAAACTTTAAAATCTGTTCTATAACTACTTGTTAAAATGTGCTTGGAAATTTATTGATTTTTTTGTATATATGTTATATTTCAAATAAAAAATGTTAAAAAAATTGAAAGAGTGGAAAAGTATATACCATTCAGATACTAATCATAAGAAGGCTGGAGCAACTACACTGATATCAAAGTAGACCCCAGCACAGAGAACATCAACAGGGATAAAGAGGAATATTTCATAATAATAAAATGGTATTTTCATCTAAAAGACAAAAATCATAACTGTATATATACCTTATAGCAGAGCTTGGAAATATATGAAGCATAATTGATATAACTAAGTGAGAAAGAGAAAAATTTAGTAATGTACTTGGGAGAATAGTTTAATTCTCTTCTCTTAGTAGCTGAGAAAGCAAGCACACCCAAAATCATAAGATTGTAGATCTGAACACTACTATTAACAAAAATGACCTAATTCATATTTATAGAATGTTACAACTAAAAACATAAAAATTTACAATCTTGTAAACTGTGCCTGGACTTTTCACTAGGAGAGACCATATACTAGGCCATGAGACAAATCCCAGTACATTTAAAAGAACCGAAATCATATGAAGCATGTTTTCTGACCACAAAGAGAATAAATTAGAAATCAATTTTTAAAAATTTAGAACAGTGGTTCTCATGAGAGATGAGTTTGCCTCTCAGGGGTCAGCAGGCGATATCTGAAGATATTTTTTGGTGTCATAACTGAAAGGGGTGGTTCTACTGGCACCTAGTGGGCAGACGCCAGCATTGCTACTAAACATCTTAAAATGCGGAGGACAGTCTCCCTTGTCTCCACAGCACATAAATATCCAGCCCCAAATATCAGTAATGCTGAGGTTGAGGAATTCTTCTGATTTAGATAAATTCTATATTTGGAAATTTAATAATAGCCTTCTAAATAAGCCTTGGATCAAAGAAGAAATCTTAAGGAAATTAGAAAGTACATTGAACTCAATAAAAATGAAAACAGCATTTAAAAAAATTTAGAATGTAGTAATTCAATTCATAGAGTGAAATTTATAGCTTTAAATACTTACATTAGGAATTAAGGGAGTTTTAAAATTAACTATCTAAACCTCCACCTTAAGGTATTAAAAAGAGAAGAGCTGATTATATTTAAATTTAGGAGAAGGAAGGAAATAATGAAGATAAGAGAAGCAATCAATGAAACAGACAATGAAAATCAGAAAATCAAAGGAAAAATTGACAAATTCTTAGCAAGAGCAAGACGGGAAAAAAAGAGAGGATAAAATTTACCAATACCAGCAACCACAAAGGGAATGTCATTACTGAATCCTACATGTGCTAAAAAAAAAAAAGTTATGAATATCATGATGACAGTAATTTCAGCAATTTATGGGATGAAATGGACATATCTTTGAATTATAAAATTTACCACAACTCATCAAGCTTTTGGTGAATTTCCGGAGTTCTGAAAAAGTTGACACTGACAATTTTTGCCAGTATCCTTTGTGCTTTTTGTGAAGAGGGATCCTGCTGATGCCTCCTCTCTGTTTAGAATGTTCTTGTACATTTTTAAAGGATATCTGAGAAAACTCTTCGTTTCAATAGCATTTCAAAGAAATGAATTATTCCAAATAAGCTAACTCATGGTTTTCATTTTATTTTTAGCAATTTTATATGTACTAGCAAAAGCTACATCTCAAGCATTTGAACAATGTTGCTTTTGATGAAGAATTGAATTTATGTGAGAGATGAGTACTTGTTAAAAATCAAACCTCGTGTTTTCACTTTTTATTTGTATTATAAAAGCCATCAACAAATACTATTAAGTTAGATTTGGTACTAGAGCATTTAAACGTCATGTCCTTGAATCACAGAAGCGCAATCATGAAGTCATCCCTCATTATTTAGGGTCATAGCGTTGCTAGATTGAGTGTTATACCAGTTGATGTAAGATGAAAAGGAGAAAGCATTGATAATTATTAGTTAATCAGGCATTAAGAAAATGTTGGGTGTTTTCATTAGCATAAATCTCTATTTAGCCTCTGGATCCCCTCATCTATATTATACCAGGGCAGTTCTGGCATTTCAACTCAGGTAATGTTGGCCACCTTTTGATCCATGTTTCAATCAACCATCCAAACAAACTGTTAATACCTTTTCTAACCCCTCGAGCTATAACATTGAATGCAGAATCTCTGCTTAGTGGGCCCATATCAATAAATTCAGCCTGATCCAGCCTTATATTCCTCCCACCATTATCCCACACCCTTAAAATCCATTACCACACATATTCCCCTGATTTCTGTCTATATAAATTGGAAAACTCTCTGTGTTGTGGTAAAAGCATTAGGTTCACAGGTGATCCTCACATAAGATTTGAAGCTGCTTTGCCTAATTTGAAGCCTGTAATTTCTCTAAGGCAAGGAGGCTAAGGCCTGGCTTCTGAATTAAGGGTAAGCCTTAAATGGGTACTGAGTCTTTGATCTCTGCTATGTTGTTTAGTTATTTAATACCCCTAGAACATTCCTTAGCTTTTTAAGATTTCACACACAATAAAAGATCATTACATAATTTGGGAAGAATTAGTTTGGACTCTTATGAAATCCTCTCTGATTAATTTGTCTATGTCTGTGGCATCTTTTTTCCCAGAGAAATTCTAGGATCATGGAAATTTCTTTTTTGGTCATTAACTAAATCATATATAATATGGGCATAAGAATATTTAGATCCTCTATGATTTGAACATGATAGAAACTATGGTACTTTTTATTCTTACCTATTAGTTTAAGTTTGTAGGTATAAAGTTCTCTGGTGATAATGAACCTAAAATATCAGGACTCAGGAAAGGACTTAGGATTGTTAGAAATTCTCATATTTAAGTGATTCTAGTAAACCATGGCAAATAAAGTTCTTTTCCCCAAAGCCTCCTAGAATTTTCTGTAATCCCTCAACTTCATCGTTTTATAAGCTTTTTCTATTTACATTTTTTGTCAAAACACCTCAAACATTCATTTTTCAAACTGGCTTTGTTGAGTTATAATTCACATACCATACAACATGTCCATTTAAAGGGTATAATATAATAATTTTTTTCCTATATTAACAAGATTGTGCAACTGTCTCCACAACATAATTTTAGAACATTTCATCTCCCCAAACAGAAACCTCTCTATTTATTAACAGTCATTCTATTTCTTTCCCCTGCTTTTCCCTATGCCAGCCCTATTTCAACTAATGTGCTACTACCTGTCTCTATGGATTTACCTATTCTAGACATTTTATTCAAATGGAATAACGCAATATGTGGCCTTTTATGTTTGGCTTCTTTTATTAAGCATGTTTTCAAGATTTATCTATGTTGTTGGATGATGTATCAGTACTTAATTTTTATTGCTAAATAATATTCCATTGAATAGATATACCATGATTTATTTACCCTTTCATTAGTTGATGGGCATTTAGGTTATTACCGCTTTTGGCTATTATTAATAACACTGCTATGAACATTCATGGACAAGTGAATATATACTTCCATTTCACTTGGATATATAACCAAGAAAAAATTGCTGGATAATGTAACTCTATGCTTACTATTTTGAGAAACTGCCAAACTGTTTTCCAAAGTGGCTTCACCATCTTACATCCCTGCCAACAATGTATGAGTGTTAAAATTTCTACACATTCTTGCCAATATTAATTATTGTTTGTCTTTTTAATTATAGTCATCCTGTGGGTGTGAAGTGGTTTTTCATTTTTATTTAGACAAATTGTCTTTCTTTAAATATTACTTACTGGAAATCAATGTGCCTTTCTTTTTGTTTTTCAGACAAATTCAGAATTTTATTCTAAAAGATCTGAAATTCTATAGTAAAGGCATTAATGATAGTTATACTGGCACCCATATAATTAGGAAAAGTGTATCATTTTCCTTGGAGATAGGACAGGGAATTTTGCAGTGCTACTGCCTCCCTCGGAGTGGCATCATTTGACAGATTTTAAATCTTGTCCTTTTGTTGCCAATATGGGACACTGGTTTTTCAATGATCCTTCTTTTTGCAAAATCTACAAGTAATCTTATCTATAGACCCCAAATTCTAATAGATCCAAAGCCAAAAGCCTTTTTATTTTCCTCTAAACAGCCATAATTTATATTGATTTCCAGTTTATTTGCTTTTTAAACCTATCTGAAAATATCTGTCTGTATTACATATTTCTAAAATAGCTATTTCATATTTCATTTTGCCTGATTAAATCTCTTAATTCTGGTTTGAACCCAGTTTTAAAAAGCAAGGGCAAGACTCTCTTTACTTCAGTGTATTAGTCAAAGATCTCCAGAGAAACAGAACCAGCAGGATAGATGGATGGATGGATGGACGGATAGATGGATGGAGAGATAGATAGACAGACAGACAGATAGACAGGGAGGTTTATCCTAAAAATTGGTTCATGTGACTGCAGGAATTGGCAAATCTGAATTCTGTAGGGCAGGCCACAAGCTGTAAACTTCCCAAAATGGTGATTCTGAAATCTGGCATGTCCAAATTCTGTAGAGCTGACTGCAAGCTAAGAACTCCAATGATGGTGTGGTTGTATTCCCCCTGAGAAGCTGGCTAGCTGAAGAAAAGGCAAACATTCTTCTTTCTCACTGCTGAAATCCTTAATTCTTCTTTAAGACTTCCAACTAATTGGGTAATGAGACTCTACTCATTGCTACGAATAATCTCCTCTGTTGATTGTAGATGCAATCAGCCATAGATGCAATTCACGTGCTAAACCATCTACCAAATTTCCCCAAAGAACCAATCAGGCCAGTGCTTGCTTGACCAAACAAATGGACACCATAACCTAGCCAAGTTGACACATGAAATTAATCATCACATTCAGTTGTATCTCAGAATATTCCTTGAAAATTTCCCCAAATTAATTTTCCATCCTTCTTTAGCCTATAATTTTTTTCTTTAGTCTATAATTTTGAATCTTTAACTGCCCTTAAAAGATTTATGAATTTGCATCATATAGTGTACTTTTTATTTTTCTCTCCTTCATATCAATTAAAAAATTTATGTAGCTGTGTTATTTAACTTTCTGATTCTGCTGCTTCAAAAAAATGTTTTAATAATGAAATGATCTCATTGGTACAGACATACTGTCCAAAAAAAAATTGAGTCCTATAGTAAATTTCTATCTTTCTGAAGTTTTAGTAGACCCTTCATTATAGCTTTAACTTGGCTCTAAACTTGGATTCTAATTAAACTTGAATAGATTTACTTTCAGATTAGGAGTTTTATGATATAACTTCTTTTCTTGAGAAAATCCAGGAAAAAGGTTAGTTCACTTAGAAGATCAGGTAAAAAGGAGTTGAGAAAAAGATGTAAGGAGGTTAGTTTTTAGGACATGACAAAATCTTTGAGAAAGACTCTTTTGGGAGTTACAATTTTGTTTTGAGGCTTCAGAATACTATTTAAAGAAGCTGACTATTGATATTTCATATTTTGTGTATTAGTTTTATTAGAATTTCTCTTTCATATATTGATTTATTGATTCTGATATATAAAAATTCCCCTATAGTGACCATTTTATTCACCCAGGGTGAATATACAGGTTAATGGCAAAAATATTTGCTATATGTCAGACATTCAAAATGAAAGGTATAATGACTGTATACAAAGATATAGGTCTAATTTACTAATTACTGCACTTCCTAGGCCAAATCCTAGGCCTAATTACCTTATACAAAGTTCTAGTTTTCATGATCGTATGCAAAATCTACTTCATTACAAATCTTATGATAAGAATTAATTCAGCAAGGAGAGCTCAATGAAACTCAAATTATAGTTGAGACTCATTCACCTGGCATCAGATATGAAGGATAAATAGGATTTGGGCTGAAGGAGAAAATATGATGGTCCAAGATTCCCCTGGAATCCTGCCATGTGAGGCCCTTCAAAATCATCTTGGTGGAACACCCAGAATTGTTAAAGAATAATGACACCATTATTCAGCATCTAAAATGAAAATAAAATTGAATTTCCTGATTATTATAGTAAGGGATAGCTATGTTGATCCAGCCATTAAAAGCAGAACAGAGAATTCTCATCTGTCATGTCAGAGACCCGGGTTTGATTCCTGGTGCCTGCCCATGCAAAAAAAAAAAAAAAAAAAAAAAAAAAAAAAAAAAAAAAAAAATGCAGAGCAGAATGTTGATTTTGATTCTCTTACTTATGGCTGCCTCATTCCTGTCTGTGGCTCCATGCTTACACTGCCTTCTCCTCTTCTGTGTGAAATCTTCCTCTGCCTCCCTCTTATAAGGACACTAGTACTTGCATTTAGGGCTCATCCTGATAATTCAGGATAATATCTGTATCTTAAGATCCTTAATTTAATCACATCTTCAAGGACACTTTCTCCTTTGTAAGACAGTATTTACAGGTTCCAGGGATTAGGATTTGTTATGTTTGTATCAGCTTACTACACCATGGTAATAAAACAAGTTTTGGGAACTGTCATGGTCAGGTCCATGGACTTAAATCATGACCACACTGACTTTTGCAGTCAGCTAAGGGGAGTATCTTCTGCAGTGAGTAATGTTTAATCTGATCACCAGAGGCTTTTAAGGAAGATTCAGAAGAGACCATCAGTCTTCCTGCTCCAGCCAGCCACACTCTCAGAGGGTTCATTGAGGACCTTCACTGCTGCTGCCAGCTCCAAGGCCCTGCAGACCTTGGACTCTACATCCTCACAGTTATGTGAGACTCTTTTGTAAATTTTATATTTATAGTTATCTCCTGCTGATTCTGTTTCTCTAGAGATCCCTAGCTAATATATTTTTAATATATTCTGTCTCTCTGCCTGTAAATGTATCCATATGAATTTAGCTTATGTTTTTTAAACTTTATAACCTCAGACTTTCATTTTTCACTCAATATTTTTAAAGATGCATCCATATTTTTTACCACAGCTGAAATATATTAATTTTCACTGATGCATATATTTCTTTATCCAGAAGAAGAGGAGAAAGAAAGTGAGGTTGAAAAATGACTCAAATAAATAGTAGCTGAGGACTCTTCAAATTTAGCAAAAGACAAACTTACTGATTCAAGAAGCTGAGCATAGTTCAAAGTTATCCATCCCAAAGATATTCATGCCAAGGCACATCCTAATTAAGCTTCTGAACAGTAAAGATGAAAAAAATTATTGAAAGCTTCCAGAAAAAAATAATACCTTACTTATAATTGAATAAGAATTTAAATGACAGTGAACTTTTTATCAGAAAACACAGAGAACTGAAGGAAGTGGCAAAATATTTTTCAAGTGCTGAAGCAAAAGACCTGTCAGCTGACAATCTTGGACCAACTGAGAATATCCTTCAGGAATGAAGGAGAAATCAAGATATTCTCAGATGAAGGACAAGTAAGAGAATTTGTCATCAGCAGACCTACCATAAAAGAATGGTTAAAAGAAGTTTTATAAACAGAAAGGCAACAAAAAAGAAGGAACCTTAGAACATTAAGATGGAAGAAAGAGCACAGTATGCCAAAATATGGGTAAATGCAATAGGTTTCCCTTCTCCTTTTGAGTTTTCTAAATTATATTTGATGGTTGAAACAGAAATTATAACAGTCTGGTGGTGTGGTTCTAAATGTATGTATAGGAAATAGTTATACAATTGTATTATAAATGTTGGAAGATAACTACCCTTCATTAATATAAACATGGAACTCCTTAGCAAATATCAGCAAATAGAATTTAGGACTATATAAAAAGACTCATATGTCATAACCAAATGGGTTTTATTCCAGAGTGGTAAGACTGGGATGATATTTAAAAGTCAATCACACCATGTATAGAATGTATGTCACCACATATAGAATATGTGTGAAGATTTATTAATTAAAAAAATCAATGTAATTCATCATTTTAACATGTTATAGAAGAAAATCAAATGATGCAGAAGAAACATCTGACAAAATTCAACATCAATTCATGATTAAAACTTTCAGAAAGGGGGTGCAAAGGTAATTCAGTGGTAAAATTCTCGCCTGCCATGTGGGATACCTGGGTTTGATTTTCGGCAATAATGTGATAATCACATGGAAAAAGAATGAAATGTGACTCTCACCATACAGTATACAAAAAAACAACAACAACAAAAAAAAAAAACAAAAAAACCAACCAAACAAAAAACTTCTCAGAAAAATAGGAATAGAATGGAACATCCTGAAATTGATAAATAACATCTACAAAGAATCTATAAATAGCATTATAAGTAAGACTTCTTCCCTAAGATCAGGAATAAAGCAAGAATGTCTACTATTACCACTCTTAATTGACATAGTGCCAGATATTCTAGCCAGTGCAATAAGGCAAGAAAGGAAAAAAATGTATACAATGCAGAAAGGTAGAAATAAAACTGTCCCTATTTTCAGAAACATGATGGTCTATATAGAAAATCTCAAGAAATTTCCAAAACTACCTCCTAAAAATATGTACATTTGGAAAGGTCATGTTATATAAGATAAGGGTACAAAAATCAATTGTTATTTCTAAATACACAATGCACACATGGATGCCAAAAGTTAAAATACAATACCATTTACAGTTGCTGAGAAAATGAAATACTTAGATGTAAAATTAACATGATTTGCATGCTGAAAGTACAAAATGCCAAAGAAGATAAAAATAAATGGAAAGACATATTGTGCTTATAAACTGGAAGACTCAACATAGTAAGATGTCAAATTGACATTGAGGTTTAACACAATTTCTATCAAAATTTCAGTAAGAATTTAATAGAAGTAAAAAGAGTATTCTCAAATTTCTATGGAAAGGCAAAGGGGCCAGAATAGTTAAAACAATTTTGAAAAAGAAGAATAAAATGGGAGGAGATAGTCCACCCAGTTTTAATATATTACATAGCTCAGAATTCAAGACTGTGTTGGTTGTGGTAGAGGAATAGACACTGAGGTCAATGAAACAGCTCAAAGACCCCCTTCCAAAATAGTGGCATACAAAAAAAATGATTGTTGATGGTGGGTAAAACAAATCAATGGAGGAAAGAACCTTTTCAACAAATGGGACTGGAGAAATTGGTCATCCCTGGGAAAAAAAATGAACCTTGAGCTAAGTCTCACACCTTATACAGAAATGAACTCAAAGTGCATCTTGGATTTAAATGTAAATAATGAAAGTATAAAACTTTTAGAACAAAAAAAAAACAGGAGAAAATCTTCAGAGTCTAGGGCTAGGAAAAAGAATTCTCAGACTTGACACTGAAAGCACAAATGAGAAAAGGAAAATTTGATAAATTGCCTTTCATCAACTTGCAAAATTGTATTTTGCTGATGGCAAATAAGCTCATGAAAAGATGTTCAACATCCTTAATCATAAGGAAAATGCAAATTAAACCACAGTGAGACACCACAAAATCCTTATAAGAGTGGCTAAAATAACAAAATAATGTAATACCAAAGCCTGGTGAGAATGCAGAGAAACTGGACAACTCAGACATTACTGGTGGGAATATTAAAATGGCACAACCCTTTGGAAAACATTTTGGCAGTTTCTTAAAAAAAGCCAAACATGAACTTACCATATGAACTAGTAATTTTACTCTTTGGGCATTTATCCTGGAGAAATAAAGACTTATGTTTGCAAAAAAAAAGAAACCTATATATGAATATTTACAACAGCTTTCTTTGCAACAGCACGAAAAATCACCTGCATGTCCTTCAATGGGTGATTGATTAAACTAACTGTGCTACATATGTATCATGGAATACTATGTAGCAATAGAAAGGAATGAACTACTGATACACGTAACAACATGGATGAATCTCCAGAGAATTATGTTGAGTGGAGAAAGTGAATCAAAATAGGTACATATTGTACGATTCCATTTACGTAACATCCTTGAAATGACAAAATTATAGAAATGGAGAACAGATTAGAGGTTGTCAGAGGTTAGGGAGGGGATGGGGATGTGCTGTGGTTCTAAAAGGGTAACATGAAGGATCTTTGTGGTGATGGAAATGTTTGTATCTTGATTGTATCAGTGACAATATGTTGGTTGTGATATTGTACTATAGTTTTGCAAGATGTTACCTACTGGGGAAATATGGGTAAAGTGTACATGGGACTTCTCTGTATTAGTCCTACAATGGCATGTGAGTCTACAATTTTCTCAAATGTAAAAGATTAATAAAAATAGAAAGGTGGGTTATCTAGAAATATTTAAAATGTGAGCTCTGATTTTTTCCCAAATGGATTTCTCTTTTTGACTTGAAATTACGTTTAATACACTTTACCCTTATTTATTCTTTTGATTCTTAATACAGATAGAATGCTTTTGGCAATCCATAAAAATATATCATTATAAAATTTGAATACACACAAAATATAAATGGAATCCAAAAGAATTTAGAGATGTTAGAAATCACATATTTATATAAGCACATGCACCTGTAATTTCTCTGTCCTGGTGTATTTTCAGTGGAATTTTTACAAACAAGTGATGTACTCAGGAGGTTAAATCCCAAGAGACCCCAAATCTCATATAATTATGGCCCTGCTTTCCAGTGAGTTTGTCGTTATTGTTGAAGTACAAACATCTGCAGGTAATAATTGTCCTTTTCTATTTATACAGAATTTTTGTTTTTCATTATTGTATATTGGAAGTTAAAGTTTGGTTATTTCATGGAAATAATCATTTGTTGATGTGGATCCACATAGTTCTATGAGCAGTGTTATTGGTATTATCACATACATCATATTCAACATAAGAAGTTTGTGGGGTGTATATATATATATATATTAACAAATAAGTAATGAGTGGAGAGTTTCTCCTAAGATTCCATAGTCAGTGGCAAAGTTGGAATCAGATCTCAGGCAATATGGCTCCAAAGCCCATGGCATTTCTGCACAACATTTTGCCTTTTTGCCACAATGTTACTTATAACTGACCATGAACTGTGTCTTATATACATCTATTTTCTTTAAAATTTTAAGCTTTCATTCTTTCTTGGGTCTATGCCCAGTTAATAAAGTTCCTAACTCTGTCTTACAGAATTATAAGGAAGGTAAGAGTTTGTAGTTCAGACATGTAATTGCAGAGCATTTATAAAATGCATCCTATTGCTCAGTTAACTCACATATAACATTATACAAGTATGTCTGTTTAGAGTAGAAGTGTGACCCTGACTCACTGAACTCATGGCCATTGTGTGTGTGTGTGTGTGTGTGCACGCATATGTGCAGAGGTTGGGTGTGTTCAATCTGCTTGATCCTTAATCCTTGAGGGACAAATAAATTATTCTGAAATTTTGGTTGACTTTTAAGAAACGATAAATTATGGGAATTCTTGAAGTTGCTATTGTTGAGGAGTTTTGACAATGCTACAGTAAAGAATGGATGCTTCTGAGAGCAAAAAAAAGTTATACTAGGAAAACAATATAGGAACTAATATAGGAAAACACAGAGCGATCCTAACTCTTTTCCAGGATAACAGTGAATGATATAATTGAACATATGGACTGATACTCTTGATTTAGAATAGATACTGCCTCTTATTCTCTTGACTATAGCACCTCTTTCTCCTCCCTCTGAATACTCTGTTCTTTGTCTTCCTTTGCTCCCTCCATTCCTATCCTCTTACTTTCATTACACTTGTCTTCCATGTTTTAATTCTATTATAGACATCAGTTGGATATTTAAGATGCACTGGAGCAAAGTGGTTGAAGGGTTCAGAGCTAAAATATTCTATTGAAAAGTCTAAATCATTCTCTTCATTGGGATGTTTAGAATGTAGATTATAACGGGTTGATCTTCTATGTTGAATCTTAGGATATCAGCAGTGATTTGGTTCCAAAATACCAGAAACCCATTAGCTCAGGCAGACCTATAATGCCTAAATTTCTTTTATAATGCCGTCACCAGTTCTCAGGCAGAAGTTCATTAACCCTGAAGGCAGCTCATTCCAACAGAGCACAGTTGTAACTGTTTGAAAGTTCTTCCATCTTTATGCATCATCAGGACTTCTAAGAATCGACCACTGGGGTAGTAAAAAATAAAATATAGCTCCACTTCCTTCATATGTCATTTCTTGCTCATAAGCTAAAGTTTATGTTCCTTCTGAGCCTTCTGGTCCTCTCTGCTCATAACCTTTCCCAATTAACACAGAATGTTATTCAGCCACTCTATTTTTGTAGGAGCTGTTGACATATTCTTTCCTACTTTCTTTCTATGTTACAATCCCAACTTCCATTATCTATAAAGCTTGCTTTTTACACAAAGCCACTATACCATTCAAATATAGGTTCAAAACATATTCTCAAATATTTCTTCCTGTTTATGACTAAGAACTCCCATTTTTCTTTTCACTTTCATTTTCATGAGAATCTTGCTGTCCTTCATAAAAACCAATTTCTCATCTTGGGAATTTTCTCTCTGTTCTACGTTCAAATGAAATGTTTTTGGATAATGCCTGATCACCTTCATCTTGTTTTATCTTTGTGAGATGTGTTCTATTTCTAGCCTGAGGACCATCAAGGGCCATTATGCTGGGCTATAAATCTAGTTACATTTTCTTCTGCCCTCTGGTAGCCAGACGCTCATGTCTCTAAGCACTGCTCTTTCATCTCCCAATTTGGTATCGTTGCTTTTAAGATGCGGTGAAAAATATAAATTACACAAGCCATGCCCTCAAATCCTTTCATTTATTTTCCATTATATTACAGGGCATAGAAGAAGGATTCCTGATTTGTTCTTATAATTTTATACAACTCTATATGAAATAGAAGATAGAGGTGATAAATCTTGGCAGACTTTACATCATATCTGGATGTAAACCCCATAAAGATTAACCAAGATTACAACGGACAATTTCGGATTTCTGTGAAGACATCCCTGCATTAATCGCAGAAATGACTATTACTGGGATATGATTTTTACCCCAGAATCTTTGACCTTTTATTGCACCTGCTAATTCTCCTCATTGTTTTTTAATTTTCCAATAGCGCTGAGTTCTCCCTTGGTGGAATTGCCTCAGAACTCCAACTAAATATTAGCAAACTAACCTGCTAAACGTCCAGGTTAGCAGAGATGCTTCCCCATTCTCCTCCCCATACTCTCCCTTCCGTTCATTTAGCAGTTAACTGGGTAATTTTTGTATAGTATCTCTTTTAGTTTCTCTTAGAATTTTTTTTTTGTATTTTTTGTATAAAATCTATTTTATTTTCTCTTAGAATGTCATCTCCATTCAACTGGTATAAATAAAGGTTACGTTTCCTTATGTTCTCTTGAATCAGAACATTCAGCTTCCACCTATTTTTAACTCATGAAACACTTTCCCTGTGCCTTTTGGTACTCTGGGTAATCAACAAAATATCTCGTGTCCTCAACATTTCTTTTGAACATTGTCCTCACTGTCCAAAGGAAACCTGGTTCTCCCCTGAGGACAATGATTTCTCTGAAGTTTTTTCAAGTGACGCTTTATTTTGTTTTTTAAACAAACAGGGAATCCAATTCCCAACCTACCAAACACCCATAACTATTCAGCAGAAAACAGGGGCCTAAAAACTACCTGGGTTCTGGGCACTGAAGTAGGTTCATCCCCTGCCTCATAGAATTGACGTTGCCTTATAGCCACTTCTTTAGATGAATTACTGGATCACAGAATCACTCTTTTAAAAGCCCAGGTTTTATTAATACATTAACTTAATTTTACAAAACTTTTTGAACATATAATAAACTAAGAATACCTTCTGGTATTCTACCTCCTTTAGGAAATAAAAGATTTGTGTTATTTAAATATGGTAATGAATTAGGAAGGAAAATACTTCTAGGCCATAGAGTCCAGTTTCTTAGGCTTCCAGGTTGCTATGTCAAATACCACATGATGGCTTGTTTTAAACTATGGGAATTTACTGGCTCATGGTTTTGAGGATAGGAGGTGCCAAGTGTTTCTTTTTGACATTCTGGTGATAACTGCCAGTGATCTCTGGTGTTTTCTGGCTTATATCCCTCTCTTGTATCACACGGCAATGTCTTCTCCTTTCTCTTCTGGGTTCCATTGACTTTCAGCTTTGTGGTTCTCCCTGTGCCCTTCTCTGACTCTGGATTCTGGTTTCTTCTCTTTATAAGTCCACTTTGTAAAGCCCATCCTGCTTCAGTTGGCCACATCATAACTAAAAAATAACTTCTTCAAAAATAGTATTTATAATGGGTTCACACCACAAGAATGAAGATTAAGATTAAGAATCTGTCTAAATCGGGGTAAATAATTCAATCTACCATATCCAGGAAGTTGTTTTTTAGTCTCAGTGCAGTTACCAGAAAGTCATTTGAAATTAGTTACCTAATTTTTCAGATCAATTTCTAACTTTATGGTATAAGGAAGATAGAGTGGGCTATTTCTAGGGCCTTCAGAAGTTGGGCATCTTGTGATTCCATGTGAAAGCTCTCCTAACTACCCTAGTAGCCATGGAAAGAAATAGAATTCTAAATTTCACAGTCTGACACTCCACTGCTTATTAATGAGGTTTGAAAATTCCTCTGCTGAGACACACGGTTCCTTTGGATTGTTTCAGAACTTTCTACTCTCTGACTGAACTATGATTCCCAAAATCTCAGACTAAGGAAGTGCTCCCTCTAAGCTATCACTAGGCTGTGATAACACTTATGACCTTTTCCGTTTTAGTCAAAGTTGTGGCTATTTAGGAATATCTGTCTTCCTAATTAAATAGGGACTTTCAAGTAGAGAGGACAGGGTTAGATTTACACTGGAGACCTATATTTTACTAAACTTGGCAATTAGAATTCAGTACATATTCAACAAACATTGAATGAACGAATGATAGCCAATTTGGTACTCATCTGTGATTGTTTTTAAACATACCTTAAGATGTTCTATCATCAGCATAGCACATGACTTTTGAAACCAGATATGCCTAATTTGAATTCTGGCTCTACCATTTACTGCTTGTGTGTGGCAAGTTAGCAATGTCCTTAAGTCTCTTTTTATCTGTAACTCTTAATAATAACAATGCCAACCTATGAGACTTATTGCTCTTGACATAGGTCCTGACTGAAAGTAGATAATCTATTTACGTTAATTTCCCATTTCTCTGTACACAGTAGTAAATAATTCATGATGGTATTATGATTTCGAGAATGGAACAATGTATGGTGCTAGACAAATTGCTATGGGGAAGAGTTCTTCAGAAGCTGACCCACAGGTGTGATTTTGACAGAAAGGCACTGTTCAGATGGAACTGGATACCTGTGGAAATTAGGAGCTGGAGCCCTCTTCTGGCAGCCCTAGCTTATGCAAGGTCCAGACATCAGCAGAGCCTTCCAAGGCTTCCAGGAGTAACCTGATTAACAAGTCTGGCTTCTCATTGCCCTGAACTTGCTCACTATCATGAATTAGATAGCTTGACCCGGAGGTGATCCTATCTCCTCCTCAAAACCTCAGTCGCTCTCTGTTTACCTGTTCATGATTTGAATGTCTTACCCTAAGTCCTGTCTCTGTACAAACTGAGTACAGTTTGTGCTTTCCACCAATTGCGAGATCTGTGGGTAGGGACCATAGCCCATTGCTGAGCTACTGCCCACTTTCTGGTCCTTTGGATTAGCATGCAGCTCCACCATTTTACTTCTGCTTTGAATTCCAGATTCATAATGACTGCAAATCCTCTTTCATATAAGAAATGATACCTCAGACATCCTTTTGAACAGCTGCTCTTTTCCATGGGTCTTGACCCATTGTGAATTTCTGTCTCCCCTTGATCATGTCTCAGATCTAAGAAAATCCAACCCCTGTGTTCTTTATATTACTATGGTCATCTCTAGGGTTTACCCCTGTGAGATACCATTCCTTACAGAACAGTTAAACTGACCGCATGATGCAATTATGAGTTATGTTATAATTTTTAAAAGGTTTTCTGAGTATTCCTGGCCTGATGTCAATGAACTTTATTTCTCAAGTCTTACATGAGGTATTGTGTGAGAAAGCATTTTCCAAAATCAAAAATTTACATATAAGTGAACATGTTATAATTTTTATTTTAAGGCTATTATAAAAATAAATATCCAAATTATGGTATTTTCTTCCATTCTAATATCCATTTTTTTTGCTTTTAGTGGGCAACATTCTCAATATAGATGGGGACTGCAAACTACACAGCTGTGACAGAGTTCATTATTTTGGGTTTAACAGAGGATACTACAGTTTGTGCCATTTTATTTATTGCATTTTTAGGAATATATGTTATCACCTTAATGGGCAATGTTAGCTTATTTATATTAATTCAAAGCAGCACACAGCTTCACACCCCAATGTACCTTTTTCTTTGCCATTTGGCCTTTGTAGACCTTGGGTATTCCTCATCAGTCACACCTGTCATGCTCCTCGGCTTCCTCAGGGATAAAACCTCTCTCCCTGTCACTGGCTGTATAGGCCAGCTCTGTTCCGTGGTCACATTTGGGACAGCTGAGTGTTTCCTCCTTGCTGCCATGGCCTATGATCGCTATGTTGCCATCTGGTCACCCCTGCTCTACTCTACCCACATGTCCTCCAGAATCTGTATTCTTTTATTAGGAGCATCCTACCTTGGTGGGTGTGTGAATGCTTGGATATTTACTGGATGTTTATTAAGTCTGTCCTTTTGTGGACCAAATAAAGTCAATCACTTTTTCTGTGACTATTCACCACTTTTGAAACTTTCTTGTTCTCATGATCTTACTTCTGAAATACTTCCAGCCATCTCTTCTGGCTCCATCATTGTGGTCACTGTGTTTATCATAGCTCTCTCTTATGTCTACATCCTTTTCTCAATCCTGAAAATGCGCTCTACAGTGGGGCGGAAAAAGGCCTTCTCTACCTGTACTTCCCACCTTACTGCGGTCACTCTGTTCTATGGGACCATTGCATTCATTTATGTGATGCCCAAGTCCAGCTACTCCACTGACCAGAACAAGGTGGTGTCTGTGATCTACACGGTGGTGATCCCCATGCTGAACCCTCTCATCTACAGTCTGAGAAATAAGGAGGTTAAAGAGGCCATGAGAAAACTGATGGCAAGAATTCATTGGAGGTTCTGAAGAAATCTGATTTTAATAATAAACACCATATATTGAGGAACTCTCCTGCAGATGAAAAGTTATGGTATTAATTACATTTCAGTTTATATTCATAGTACTGTAGAGTCACAGATTTCATTGCATCATCCTCAAGAAAATTTTCAGTGGATTTACCAGCATATGAACATTGAGGCAAAAAAAGATTTGCTTTATCCTTCTTCTACTCACCATTTCTTGCTTCTGTAAGTACAAATCTTTTCAAATAAGTTCTGTACTCTTTGAATACAGACTTTGGAATCAACATCTGTAGAAGCATCTGAAACTCCTTGATTGGGAAATTAATACTAGTCTGGCCATCCAAGATCTCTTCAACTGAATTTATGGTTTCCGTGCCCTGCAGATAATCTTAAGGTTGAAACCAGCTGTGGCTGAAAAGTTTCTTTTGACCTGTGATATAAGTCTGACTAACAGGATCCCTTCTATAGTATCTCTGTAGGTGAACCTGATCCAGTCAACTCAAAAGATATCTGAAGCTTACCTCATTACTTTTAGAAATCTATTTTTGGTAGTTAGGTTCAGGTGTCAACTTGGCCAGGTAATAGTGTCCAGTTGTTCTCCTGTTGTAGACTTAAATCATCAGCATATGACATTCACCTATGATTGATTATATCTGTGTTTGGCTATGGGGAGTGTCTTCCACAATGAGTGGTATTTAATTTCATTAGCTGGAGGCTCAAAATAGAGAAATCAGAAGAGAGCTCAGCAGCCCAGCACACCTCAGCTCAGTGGTCAGAGAAGCTCAGACCCAGATGTTTGGAGATGCAGAAAGGAATCACCCTGAGGAAAGCAGTTTGAATCCAGAAACCAGGAGGGAAGGCCAGCAGACATTACCATATGCCTTCCCATGTGACAGATAAAGCCAGAGGAATGCCACCTGCCTTTCCTCTGAAAAAAATCTGTAAACTTGTAACTAAATAAATCCCCTTTATAAAAGCCAATCCATTTCTGGTATATTGAATTCTGGCAGCATTAGCAAACTAAAACACTATTCTACAAAATACCTAAGGGAGTTTTCAAAGGACAGCGTAATGGAGGCATATTAAGATGACATAGTTCAGTGTCAGGGCAAAGAAGTAAATTATGTTAGGATTTTTTTTAGCCTGTTTCAGTCATGGGAAATGTATGCTGTACACTTCAATAAAGTCTGTTGAACAAGCAAGTTTTCCCCACTGTATTCTCATTGCCTCTGATACAGAAAATACTCAGATTTCTTGTACATAATTTCACTGGAACTGTTTCAATAGCCCTGAAAATGCTCTCCCTGAACTAATTTTCATTTTTAGAGTTTAAAATTATTTGTATTATTACATATTCTTTTGTGTTTATTGTCCCAATTGTTTCTCTTTATGTGAATACATTTTTTAAATAAAAAGGAGATAACATTTTTAGGAACCTGATGTTTTCCCTCAATAAAAAATGTGAACACTGATTAAGCTTAAAACAACTTATATTGTGTGACTCTTCTATTTAATCATTAGCAAGGATTCCATTGTTTTTTACTTTAAGTTCAGTTTATTTAAGTGGTGGAAGAAGCAGCAACCTCATTTCCTGACCACTGGATTTTAGCTACAGTAGTAGCATCTTGAAATCAAAAGTATGGTTGTAGTTCCCTAAATTCCACTTCTCCAGGTCATTCCAAAAATTTTTAAGCATAAATTCCCTGAATTAAATTCTTTTCTGCTCAAAATAACTAGGAAGTATTCTTGTCTTCACCAACCCTGACTGGGGCCAAGTAATTTATAATCAAATGTCATATGAATACCATGATGTCCTCTGAGAATCCTTTATCTTTATCAAAGAGAAAGATATTTTATTTTTATAAAGAAGCTTGTTGAGCATTCAGGGAAATTAGATGACTTACTTCTGTTAGTGTATATGATGACTTCGTATTTCTACTAGGGTTTGGGGGTGAAATAGCAGGAAAGAAGAATTTAAAACTTCAAGTTATTTTTCTTAAAGATTATCTAATATCACACGAAGAAGGATTCTTTACACATGTTTTAAGTTTGCCAAGAAGTGAACCTCAATATGGTTGGCCTTACTATGTGATTTGGAGCCACCGTCCTCTTATCACCCAAAACATGATGATCCAAGATGACTACTAAGGTCGCTGCATATCCTCTATTTTGTGGTGACAACATGTAGTGAGCTGGATAACTTAAGTATCTGATCCATATGAAATCCTGACTCCAGTTCTGCCCCATCATCCATCAATTTTTTTTGGATTTTCTTCCCCAACAATCATAACCCACCCAGTATTTCTCAGCATATTAAAGTTGTGTCGTACTTCGTCTTCCACAGGAGTTCAACCACTTGCACAGAGTTCTGGAGAAGGCAGAGATTTAGATTTAACTAGGGTATGTTTCTGCCAGGGCAGTAGGATAAAAGAAAAGATGTTCAAGTGTTTGGAAGTATGTGAAAGGGAATGATCATTAGGTAGAATATGGAATGTAAGGTAAGGAGTAAAATGAGGATATGAGGGGAGTGGTGAATAGTGAAAAGATGGTGGGGCCAACAGATTGGCTTTTCTATGGGATTAAATGATTTTTGGAGAGGGATTACTGTCATGGGATACTCATCCCACTGAATTTCTCTACAATATCTTACTGAACCTTAGTTTCTTAGGGTCCTCTATATTTAGGTTATAAGTTTTCCATGGTTCCTATGATGGAGATAGCGGGTCCATCATTCAGTCATCTATTCATTATTCATGCACTCATTCAATGTACATGAATTAGGCATCAAAATGATATCTAGGCATAGATATCACAGAACTGATTGACTCAGTCCCTGTCCTCAAGGAGGAGCCCAGTAAGCCACCTGGTGGCAGGTTGATTACATTTTACCACTTCCATCTGTGAGGGAAAAGTAATTATCCTCACAGATATAGACACATTCTAGCCCCGATTTAGCCTTCCTGCCTGCAGTGCTCTGTCTGTACCACCAATCATGACTTTACAGATTGCCTTATAGATTACTGTATTTATACAACACTGCCTCTGACTAGGGGACATATTTTAGAGTAAAACATGTATGACTAAGGTTCAAGCCCTTGGAATTCATTTCTATTGTCATATGCCCCATTATCCAGAAAAAATTAGGTTGAAGGCACAATGGAATGGCCTGTTGAAGGCTTGGATATAGTACCGGTTGAGAGACAACACACTACTAGTTTTGGTTGCTGTCCTAAAGAATGAAGAATATGCCTTAAACCAAATGTATCACTCCAGGGGTCAGAACCCACTCCTTAAGGGAAAAGGATGGAGCCTTGAGCATTCAGCTGCCCCGGTGACGAGAAAACAGACATTGAAGATTACTGAACTTAATCACTAATTGGTAATCAACTTTCATGACAGTCAGCTAAGACTTCTTTGTAACTCTCATGAGGCTCTGCTATATAAGGCACTACCCTTCCTCTTGTTTTTTGCAGATTACTGACTCTCATTTCTAACCATCAGCCAATGGGAATTCTATACACCTGTAAGTAAGTCCCTAATTAAATTCATGGGGAATTTATGCCTGGTGTGTTCTTTACTCTTGGGATTGAGCTGGGTTGGAACATTTGGTGAGCCACCCAGGAGCCCAAACAGCCACCAGCTGTAAAAGGCATGAGTACTGGAAAAGGAGACTCCTCAGGGTAAATCCCTGGATGGCCTGCTATGTTCATGTGGGGAGGGTTGGCCACTCTCTTAGATGTATGGGAACTATTGAGGGTGTATGGAGATGCTTATAACTCCTTAGCTGGACTAATACCCCTCCAGCAAAAGCCTGCAGGCCAGTTGGGTTTCATAAGAGCAAAGAAAGCAACCAGGCTGCACAGCTATAGCCTGGTCACTTTTGGAACAAGTTACAGAAGAGACCCTGAAGGTTAAAGTGGCAGTTCGCCACCTGGAGGAGAAACTTAAGTTAGAGAGGGATATGCAGGTAGCCCAAGCAGAGCCGAAAGATGCTTTAAATGCGAGGCTATTTTGAGTGGATGAATTAGTGTGTTATTAAACTATGGTAAGGGGGTGGAAGTTACCTAAGGCTCATGTAAGACATATTCTAACTTCCCCTGATTGGGATCCCAAAGTTTGGGACCCAGTGGATTCTTCTTTAGATGATGAGGATTCCCAGTCTGGGAGAAGAAAGATGAAGAGTGTAAATTTGTTCACCCTGTGGTCTAATGTAAGATTAAGTCAGAGGATTTCCCAGCCCAATTAGGCCTCCAGGTGGATAGGTTTGGCACTACTGATTTGGCCCCAACCCCAGCCATGTCTGCCAAGCAAAAAATGCATGGTACTGCCTCTGAATTATGAGAGATATTTGGTTTATAGGCAAAACTAAAAAAATTTTATCAAATTGGCTACTGTGATTGTGGGATACTGGTGCAGATGGTATACTACAACCAGGGTATGAGATGAGTAAAGTAAATTGTCCTCTCTCTTCTCTGTGTCAAACATATATTTGTTAGCTCCTTAAATGGAACCAAATTTGCTACTTAATTGGTTCATATTCCAGTGTAAGGAGGTGTGGCCCAATGACGGGGATTTACCCCATCAACCCACTATTGGAATGCCACTGACGAACTACAAAACGTATTAAGGGAGCTAAGGATGAAGCATGCAATTTACATGCTGAGTAGCATTGGACCAGATTCTGTAACTTACACTGCAGGAATTAATGAGACAATTCTACATACTGCTCTCAATCAGTAGTATGGGACTTTGGTGCCCATTCTCAGCCACTTATAAGACAGCCCATCATACAGGTTGCCCAAATGATTGCACACCTGGGAGAGACAGATTGCCTAAAATGAAGGAGAGCTGGAGTTAGAGCTACAGGTCATGTCCCAATATGATGTCCGAACCTGAGGTCACATAGACAAATGTGGAAAGCTGCTGGAGCTAAATTGAGAATATTGATGGGCAGTCAAAGGCAGTATTAGTTGAACTGTGGAGCAAGCTGCCGAGGAGCAGAGGTTTATTAAACTTGAAACCAGATTACTAGAGGAGGACCTGAATTCTGACCGAAAGATGAAAAGGAGAGAAAATAATGAGTTTGTGCGGCAAGGGGTGAAGTGACATTCCCTTTGTGCGCAATGGTTCCAAATGTTGCCTCTTTACTATGAGGAATTACATTCAATTCTTTAGTATGCCCTTAAATAAGGTTACCCTGTTTTCATCTTAATTTGGGAAGAAGAACAAAGGATTTTTATTGTGTTCCCATGAGGCTATTTCTCCTGCCACAGTCTGCCACAGGATTTGGGCAAGTGGAAAAGTGTAACTCATTATATTGTCATGTTAATGAGTAACTTTTTTTCAGAACTAAGAGATGCCTCAGGCCCACTGTTGTTTCACCTTGGGAGTATGGGATGGGTAACTGACCCTGATAAATTGCAATGAATGCTTCCGCTGCCTTGTCAAATTCTTGGGATTGTTGGGGTATTGGAAACTTCTTGTTCCTCACTTAGACCAAATATTAAAACCTGTTTATGTTTTGATTAGGAAAAGCTAACCCTCAGGCTTTATGGGTGGATCTAGATGTGGCCAAAATGGATAATGAGTTGGGTGGGGCTTGTGGCAAAGGCAACAGGCAAAGCCAATTTCCATCTGCTTTTGGGCTCATCTCTAGAAAGGAGCTGAACTGTGGTTCAGTTCCTTAGAAAAACAATTGTGTGCTGTCTAATATGCCTTCTGCAACTTAAAGGACTAACTCAGAAATGCCCTGTGAAATTGAGAACAGCCATCCCCATAAATGGGTGGATATAGAACACTGCCACTAAACCTCACCTTGGCGGTGCACAATTGAGCAGATTAATGAAATGGAAAACTTATCAACTACAGCACAGTATTTTCAACAAGTCTTTTAAGCACAAAGATGCATGATATCTTAGGATCAATTTTCTATGTGGAAGCAGTAGTCATGAAACCTATTATGGACACTATATAATGGAAAACTGGACTATGCAAGGCAGTCAGTAGGCTGAATTAAGGGGTGTACGTATGGTCATTGTTCCTAAACCAAGAGCTGCATTAACTATTGGCACTGACGTTTGGAAGGACAACCTGCCTGAGGCTACTCACTTATGAGAAATACCGGGAAACAGACAACTTATCTGGAGCCAAAGGACCCCCACCTGAATTCCAAAAATTGTTTTTAAATGCCATAAGTCTTGGTCCATTCCTGTTGTCTGATGTTTGCGGTTCAAGAACAAGTTGATTTTCTAAAGGATTTTAAAACTCTGCAGGTTCCTCATCAGTCACAGGAACAATGCCGATCCTGCAGAGAGAATGCCATAAGTGAACCTGGCTAGATTTTGTGGTAAGCACTAGATTTTGTGCTCAGCACTGGAGACACTTGTTTTTGACTAATACAGATGCCAGCCTTCACCAGCCTCAATTCACGGCCTGAGCATCTGCTCCCTCTGCCATTAAATTAGTAACTGCTGGATTTATGCAAGCCCTGTGAATACAGGTAAAGATCAGCAATGCTACAACTGCAATGAGGTAATGAGAGTGGTTTGCTTTTGCCTGTGCCATAAGCATCAGAAATTGGTGTAAAATAAGTTTGGTGGGCAGCAGTTGTGGCCAATGCAGCCATGCTGGTTGGGGAATCCTGGGCCTGTGGGGTATCAGGGTCACTGTAAAGTTGTACTAACATAGCCTGGATGAAAAAAATGCAGTGATGTCCATTTTTAAACCACAGTTTTGAATGTTAAGCTTCATGTATTAACTTTAGTTCAGTTAATCATTTAGCCCATATAAAGGTACTATCCTGGGGGATTTTAAGTCCTGAAAGGAAAATAGAATATAATTGATTCCTTGTTTTGTTGAAAAGTCCTGACTTGTGGTTTTGTTTTCCTATAAATTGTGTAAAATGTGATTTTTAACATTTCTATGGCAGACTGGGCAGAATGTCACAGCTACTGAGAATATTCCATAGCTTTTAAACTTTTTTTTAACTTTAGAAAATTCTTAATGAAAAACATATTGTATCAGAGAACATAAGGTTGTTATAGCACCTGCTAAAGTGAAAAAGTTAAATCAATCAGGAAGGAAATTTATATTTAAGGAAGAATTGGAGTGGGGTATCTTGGAAAAGGAAAGGGGAATGCTTGAATGAGTTTTTCTATCTGCCCAAGTCTATTACCATTTTTTAAAAAACAAGACTTGTCTTGCTGCTGTCACATACTAGGTAGCATATGGGGTAATATTTTTTTTATAGAGATGGGCAAAAATTATTTTCCGAATTTTACTGACTAGGAAAGTGCAGGTAGGCTTATAGTTATTGCCTTAATTAGACCATATAACTCCTAAATGGGTCATTTAAAACAGTTCATCTTATAATAGTTTATTGGCCTTTCATTCCTGAAAACTCAAGCTTGTTTGTACATATAGGGATTAAGAAATACATAATGTTGGACAGGGTTGTTATATTTAGATCTCGTATGTTTGTGATAAGGAAATGCCAATTGTTCCCTATAAACATGTTTTTAAATTGCCCTTTATTAGTCCAAATGATAGAAATGGCATTAGGTAGAAACAAATTATCCATTACATTGTATATCTCTTGTTTACCATGTGCTAGTACTATTTTGCTATCTAGAGAATAGAAACACAAAAATATTGCTCTAGAATATGTCACTTTATTCTTATGCTGCCTGGATGGAATTCAGTTTGCTAGTATCTATGCTTTTTTAAAAAGCTGATCCAAATATGTAATAAATAAAGAAAATCTGGCAAATGAGAGTTTTAGAGGATAAAAATGAACAAAAAAGTTAATGGCTTAGTGGGATCTACTTTTTAAAAGACAAATCTAAAAACAGATAGCAACAGTATTTTTGTTAGATTTACTAAAGGCCACTGTTACCAAACACAGGCCCTAGATTCTTCCGCCTGATGCGCTCAATAACCAATTCTCGAGACACCAGGGTTTCAAAGAGAGAGAGTTTATTAAAACACATGTAGTAGGAGAGCAGATAGCCTAATAGCCCCAAATCTGTCTCCCTGAGTTTAGGGGGTTCCAGATCTTTAAGGACATTAGCAAGGGGAGATGAGGTCATTTTGAATAGTAACTTCAAAGCAGACAAGAAAACAGCGTTAATAGTAAGTTCAAAGCAGAAAAGAAAACATTGTTAACATAAATTGAAAGAAAGGGAAGCAGAGCTATCTTTCAACAGCAGAGTCTAGGGAATATAGTTTTCAAATGTGAGGGCTGAAGCTAGTTAACTGCTGTCTTCATTAGCATTAGGGCCCACGAGAAAATGACCAGATAAAGGGCGGAATCGCTCTTTCAGTCACACAGGCACCAGACAAGAGATAAGGGCTTTTACAATCCTATCAGATATCCAGTTTAATTATAGTTTAGGGCTTTCAGGTATTCCCCTCTGTCTACTCCAATATCCCAAAGAAGCAAAATGCCCATAATGCCCAAATGATGGAAATGGCATTAGGTAGAAACAAATTATCCATTACAATGTATATCTCTTGTTTACCATGTGTTAGTACTATTTTGCTATCTGGAGAATAGAAACAAAAAAATGTTGCTCTAGAATATGTCACTTTGTTCTTATGCTGCCTGGATGGAATTCAGTTTGCTAGTATCTATGCTTTTTTTTAAAAGCTGATGCAAATGTGTAATAAAGAAAATCTGGCAAATGAGAGTTTTAGAGGAAATAATGATTCAGTAATCAAAGTCATCCTTTAAATCCTGCTTTCTCAGTCACACTATTGATAAGAACTCCTTCACTGTGTTGGAATCATATTGAGACAACATGGTCATTCTTATACGGTGAAGAAAGCTGAGTGTGCAATGAACGGCCTGCCTTGGACTGTGACCCCTGTGAATTGGAATACCCTGCTGGCCTGGCAGAATTCAGCACATCAGGTAATCTGGAAGAGAATCGTCTCTCTTGGACCGGATTTGCAGGTTTTGTATATTGTCAGTGGAATGGTTTAATTGCCTTTATTGGCCATGGTGGCATCACTTCATGAAGGGGTCTGCGTGTGGTGTTGTGGGCTGCACCGAAAGAGAGACCACTCAATTCAAAACTGCAAGCCAATTTGGAGTCTTTATTAACTGGCCAGCGACTGCCTCAAAAACTTCCAGGAAGGAAGATTCAGAGAGCAGCCCCTAGAGGTTTTCAAGGTGAGTTTATAAAGGCTAAAACCACATCATTGTTTGCAGTTGCTAGCAAGCAAGCTTAATCATAGAAGCAGAAAAAATGCTGTTAGCTGTTGCCAAAACACATCGCGTTCCCTCAGTTTCCTAACATTGGTCATTGTTTAATTCTTGGGGACATTCCGCCCCAGATCTTTGGGGACTTTCCCTGCTCAGGCCTGATTTATTGCTCCTGGCCCTCCACAGTGGGGGAACTCTTGGTGTTCTGTTGTCTCTTGCACTGTTTTTGTGGAATGTAGATACGATGTCTGTTCTATGGTCAATACAAATTGCTGCATGGAGGTGGACTGTGGCAGCCCAGGGGTAAGAACCCTTTTTCCTTTAGGGAAATGGGTGGAGCCTTGAGTACACAGTGGCCTACTGGTCAGAACACAGGCATTGAAGGTCACTGAGCCTAATCACCATTGGTAATCAACTTTCATAAGACTCAGCTGAGACTTCCTTGTAACCAAATTTCATGAGGCTCTGGCTATATAAGGCACTCCCCTTCCTCTTTTTTTGTGAGTTACTGACTTTCATTTCCCAATTGGCCATCACTGGGAATTCTATTCTCCTGTAAATCCCTAGTTAGACTCATGAGGAACTTTTTGCCTGGTGTAGGGGTTGAGCTGGGTTGGAACACAAAAGTATAATGCTGTCTCCCCCAAAGACAGGATGGTTGTTTCTAGGATCCAAGGGTAGAGGTAGGAGTGGATGCTCATTATTACACTAAATACTCTACTATTATAGTTTTCTAGGTGCTGTACCAAATTACCATAAGCTTATTAGTGGCTTTAAAAAATAATCTTTCAGTTCTGGCTGTTAGAAGTTTTGGTCACTGAGCTAAAATCAAGGAGTTGGCAGGGCAAGACGCTTCTCTGCACGCTCTAGGGGACACTCAGTTTCCTTACCTTTTCTAGCTTCTAGAGGTAACCCTCATTTTTTGGTTCCTGGCCCACTTGTGCCATATTCAAAGCCATTAACGTTAGAGGAAACTGCTTTTTAAAAAGACAAATCTAAAAACTTGAGTGCTTTTCTTACATAGTAACAACTCCCTCTGATTGACTGTTTAGCCTCCTTCTTCAACTTTTAGGACACTTCTGAATACACAGGCTTACCTAGATAATCTATTTTAGGTCAGCCAGTTAACAACCTTAATTTCATCTTAAACCTTAATATCCTTTGCCATGTAACCTAACATCTAACCTAACATCTTTCACACTTTCCAGCAATTAGGATGTAACAAAGAGTTAAGAATTAACAAAGATTTATTGAGTCATTATATAGATACTTCTCTTACTTTTTCGTATAATGTAATGCGACCAAAGGGAAATGCCTGAGATTCCTGAACTGTGGCCCAGCTGACTTGATCTTTGATAATGGTTGTACACCTATACAGCCTTTGTTATTGTATAAACCTGTGACTTGCCCCCACTTGTATCTTCTTATCCTGTTTTCCAACTGTAGAGCCTCATGATCACAAAAGACAGGCCCTAGTGTTTATTCAGGAAGGAACTTGAGTCATCCCAGAACTAACTCATCCCAATTCCTAAACTATCTTGCTAGATGAAGCTCAATCGAACCAAAATTGGCCCACCTGACATGCGCTGTACCTTAAACTTTAACCTATAAGTGACCTATACCTCATTATAATATTAAAAATCATCATTGTGTTAAGGCCACCATTTTCTTACATACATTCTGTGACTAAGCATGTAATCAATCTGTATATCCCCAATAATTTCATCATCCATGGCCATTGTGCTCATTATCCTAAAACCTGTCTATCTTCTGATACTATAAAACTATCAGAATTATTGTAGTTTGGGGGGATAGATTTTTAGGCCAATAGGCCATCTGCTCTCCTGCTTCACATTTAGCAATAAAACTCATTCTCTCTTTGAAACCCCAGTGTTTCAGGAATTGATCATTTGAGTGCATCAGGCAAAGAACCCACCACTTTCGATTGGAACAAGGACAGATATCTTTGAGGAGAGAGAAGAAGGTAATTATGCTGCCAAATCCACTGAGGGAAATATTACTTTCAATTCCTATAACCTTAGAGATCCATGTGTTGGAGAACAGCTTCACCAAGGAACACATTTATGGTTATAATAAATGAAAAGCCAAGACTAATCATAGCCATTTTGGCTCTTGACACTGACTGGGTGATTGAATTTAACAAGGGTAAACTGGGTTGCTTCTAAGTAAATAGGGGCAAGGAGAAAAATGCCTAGAACCTAGAAGTTTCACTAGGTAGCCTCTTAATGCTCCCTGGCCAATGTTTCTGGTTAAGGGAAAATTGCAGCATCTAAGTACAATCAGGACAACTAAGGACTTATGTTGTAAGGTGCTAGTTGTATGTAAGAAGTACATCAACAGGTGATGAGAGAATGACACTAAAGACCATTAACTTAGCGTAATGCAGTGGGAGTTCAGTGAGTAAGGTTGTTAGTCATCTCTTTTAGCAGTTTTGATTTTTAATATTATATACATGCATTCTTTTAATTATAACTCATACACAGTGAAAATAAATGAACTATCTTATAGAGTTATCACATATGTTCTTCTCCTCAGTATAATTCCCTCTCCTAAAAAGAAACAACTTTCATGAATTTTCTGTTTATTCATGTATATTCATACTTTTAGTATATACATATGGTACCATGTTTTTAATATTCATTACCTTTGTAGTCAGATATGGTGAAACCAGCATATATCTGGTAAGCAGACATTACTGTAATTACAAACTGATGTATTTTAATGGAAGTATTCCACTTTTACTTATCAACATTCTAAAACTCACTGTACAAATTTAAGTTTTCAGTGTTCTTTTGTTTACCAACTGGGGTAAAACCCCATTTGCATTGCTTAGCATTGCATTTTTGTTGTTCAGACTACAAACTACGGGGTTAAGCAGAGGTGTCAGCACTGTATAATATCACAGCCATCAGGACATCTTTACTGAATGAGTCATTGCTCTTAGACCTCAAAAGACAAAGCAGGTAAGTCCATATTGTGTGGATACCACAGTGAGGTGGGAGAAGTTGAGAAGGGCTTATACCTCCCCCTTTTCACAGGGTTTTTTCACAACATTGAATACAATGAAGACATAGAAAATTATAATTAAAATAAAGCTGCCTACCAGCACAAAGGCAGTGAATGCTAGAAGAACCATTATTTGAAATGACAGTGTAATCAGAAGCAAGAGAGACCATCTTATCCTTCCAACTTCTTAAAATCATAAAACTGTTAAGTTATAGGTAGAACTTAGTGTGTTACAACTCAGGCTCAGTTTTCTGCAATGCTTTCTATAATGTCATTTAGAAATGAGTTTTAAACCATTTGTGCTCTTTGAATGTCTATGATTCCACACTATGTATGAAATTACAAAGTATCTTATAAGGATAGGATAGTGTCTTCTCCATTCTTAATAGCTGGTGCTCAGTCTCACGAGGATCCCAATGGGAGTATGGGATCACCTGAGACATTACCCCTTGATACTACTTCGAGTTTCTTCTTTCCATGAAATGTCAGAAGTATTTTTCTCTGTGGACCTAGAATTCATTGTGATGGCCACAAAAGATTTTTTAAAGTATTATTCTCACACACAGTCATGATTTTCAGAGAAGTTTTTTTTATTCTTTTGAATAACAGATAAAATGATTGGAATTAAATTTGTTAAAATATTTTGGAATGTGGATGCTTCCCTAAGAATGATTTATTTTCTACTCACTATCATTTACTTGCCATGTCTGACAAGTCACTTCAGCCCTATCCACAGGGCTAGAGTTAGGGCTTATCATAAGAGGATGCTGTCCAGGAAATCAGGAAGAAGATGGGTAGAAAAGAAAATGAACTCAAAGTATGATCAATGTGATTTTTTCTTATGAGTCTTCTGTAGAAGGCCTTGTTGAAGAGAAAAATCCACTTCAACCCAAACCTCCAATTACTGTAACTGGTACTCTAAAAGTTTTTCAATGTTTATTATAAAATTTTAAAAACAAAAACTAAGCTGAGAATTTTACTGTGGGCTTCTTAATATCCATTACCTAGATTGTTATGGATATCTACTGTTGTGTAATAAACCACCCTATACCTTAGTGCTGTTGCACAACAACAATGTTTGTATAGACAGGACTCTGGAGGGACTACAGTGTAGCAGGCAGGACTTGCCCTCTGTCTGGTTTAGCTGTGCTCTCTGTGGAAAATCTCCAAACCCCCTCTCCTTGCAGGCAAGCGAGATAAGGCACATTTCCTGGTATAGAAACCCCCTCCTCTAGCCTTCAGGAACTGGTGAAGATGCACGTAGGCAAGAGAAGACATTCCTGGGGTGGGGGCCCCTCAATGGTTCAGGTCTGAGCCATTCTCAAATCAGCCAATTGTTTACCTTGTCTTTAACATGTCAAAGAGTCTATAAAAGCTAAGGCTGTCTTTTGTTCGGGGCTCAGACTCTCAGAGGTGACTCACTGAGCCCTATGGCCATAGCAAATAAAACCTGCTTCCTGAAACTACGGATCCTTAGTCTCAGCCTGTTCTAACTTCGCGGAATGTTTCTGGAGGCCTGTGGCCTCGTTCCTGGTTTTCGCGCTACAACAGGAGACATCGTAAGACTTGTTCACTAGCATCTGTTTGTTCATGTGGATATTTCTGAGACACTGTCTGGTATTTCAGGCTCTCTATGTGACTACTGTGAATGGATTATAAGAGTGAGAACTCCATAAAAGCCAAGTGAATGATGCTGTATAAACTTTTATGCCCTACTTCACCCTCACTGCATTCTAATCATTGAGGCAACTACAAAGTTCTGTCCAGGTTCTAGGAGTAGGAAATAGATTCTACTTCATGTGGGAAATATGAAAAAGTTTTGTAACACCACAGAGGACTTGAATTATTGCTGTGGTCATTATTGAAAATGCAATCTGCCACCCATTCAGATTTTACTATACATATTTTAGTACATATTCATCTCATCTATATCTATCCAGAAATCCATATTCAGGGAAATCACAGATATCCTAAATACTTCTGCACACTTATGAATAACTTGAATTCAAGACTTTTTGCATCTTTTCCTTTACTTAAAATTTATGTAAGGTGAAATGCACAAATCTTAAGTATATGATCAACAGGTATTGGCAAATGCATGCACCTGTGTAACACAAGAATCTATCATGATTTAGAATATTACAATCAGTGCAGAAAGTTCCTGTATACCCCTGCCCAGGTAGTACTAGTTTCAACCTACTGAGCCACTCATTATTCTGATTTTTTAAAATCTGAGCTTAGTTTTGAAGGTTCTAGAATTTCAGATAAATGGAGTCACAAAATATGTCTTTTTTGATAATGCTTCCTTCAATCAGTATAATTTTTTAAAAAATATTTTTATTGTCAAACCTTAACAAACATACAAATATTCTTGACATACAAACATTCTATTGATGGTATATAATCAATGGCTCACAATATCATCACATAGTTGTGTATTCATCAGTATATGATCATTTTTTTAAACATCTGCATTACTCCAGCAAAAGAAATAAAGAAAAAATTCATACATGCCATAACCCTTACCCATCCCTCTCAATGACTACTAGTATTTCAATCCACTCAATTTATTTTAACCTTTGTTCCCCCTATTATTTATTTTTATCCATATTTTTTATTCATCTGTCCATACCCTAGATAAAAAGAGCATCAGACATAAGGTTTTCACAATCACACAGTCACATTGTAAAATGCTGTATCATTATACAATCATCTTCAAGAAACATGGCTACTAGAACACACCTCTACAGTTTCAGGTACTTCCCTTTAGCCACTCCAATACACCCTAAACGAAAAAGGGGATAGCTATATAATGCATAAGAATAACCTCCAGGATAACATCTCCATTCTGTTTGAAATCCCTTGGCCACTGACACTTCATTTTGTCTCATTTGTCTCTTCCCTCTTTTGGTCAAAAAGTTCGCTCAATTGCTTGATGCCAAGTCCCGGCTCATCCCAGAATTTCTGTCTCATATTGCCAGGGAGATTTACACCCCTCAGAGTCATGTCCCACGTAGTGAGGGAGCGTCATCAGTTCACTTGCCCTGTCGGCTTAGAGAGAGAGAGAGAGAGACAGAGAGAGAGACAGAGAGAGAGGCCACATCTGAGCCACAAAAGAGGTTCTCTGGGGGTGACTTTAGGCCTAATTTTAAGGAGGCTTACCCTATCCTTTGCAGGGATAAGTTTCATAGGGGCAAACCCCAAGATCGAGGGCTCAGTCTATTGATTAGGTTGTCCCCACTGTTTGTGAGAATATCAGAAATTTTCTAAATGGGAAAGTTGAATATTTTCCCCTTTCACCCCATTCCCCCAAGGGGACTTTGCAAATACTTCTTTGCTCAGTGGTCAATTGTATGTATACACTATAGTTCCCCCTTCCATTCTGCATTCATTGTACCCTTAGGCCACCTCATGCATTGTGGATCAAGAACACTGTCACCAGAGATACCAGTGTGCAAATGTCCATTCATGTCCCCACACTCAGCTCTCTCAGGTATATACTGAGCAGCAGGATTTCAGGATCATATGGCAAACCCACCCCTAACCTCCTATGGAACCACCACACTGCCCTCCAAGGGGTTGTACCTTTCATTTCCCTACAGACAGTTAATAGGTACATCTCTTACTCCACATTTTCTCTAGCACTTGTTTCTCTATGTTCATTTTTATATAGTTTTATTCACATATTATACAATCCAGCTTAAATGTATAGATATGTCTTTGCCACCGTATTCCATCTGAAGACATTTCCTTTTCTTCCACAAACAATCCATACCCTTTCCCAATCCCCTCACCTGTTGACATTTAGTTTTGGCATAATGCCTTTGTTACATTCATTGGAAGCATATTACAATGTTACTGTTGACTATAGACCCTAGCTTGCATTGATTATACTTTTTCCCTCATACCATCTATTTTCAACACCTTGCAATATTGACATTACTTTGTTCTCCTGCAAAAACATTTTTTTAGTTTGTACATTTACTCACCATCAATGAATATTCTAGGCATTCCTAAGTTATACCATCTCAGTCTTTATAGTCTATCTTTCCTTCTGGTTTCATATGTGATCCCAGCCCTCTTCTTCTATCATGCTCACATTTAGCTTCATTGAGCATACTTACCTTATTGTGCTACAATCAGGTAGTATTGTGCTATCTATTTCTGAATTTTTACAATCAGTCCTGTTGTACAATCTGTATTCCTTCATTACCAATTACCCAATCTCTACCCTATATCTCCTGATAACCTGTGTCCTTAACTTCAATTCTCCAAGTTCCCTCATTAATGTTAGTTCATATCAATGAGACCACACAGTATTTGTCCTTTTGTCTTTGGTTAATTTCACTCAGCATAATGTCTTCAAGATCCATCCATGTTATTACCTGCTTCATGACTTTACTCTGTCTTACAGCTATGTAGTATTCCATCACATGTATATATCATAGCTTGTTTAGCCACTCATCCGTTGATAAACATTTGGGCTGTTTCCATCTCTTAGCAATTGTAAATAATGCTGCTATAAACACTGGTATGCAAATGTCCATTTGTGTCTTTGCACAAAGACATCCTCATTTCCCCATGAGGATGATGTTAGCTGTGGGTTTTTTATACTTTCCCTTTATCATGTTGAGAAAGTTTCCTTCTATTCCTATCCTTTGAAGTGTTTTCATCAAAAAAGATGTTGTGTTTTGTCAAATGCCTTTTCTGCATCAATTGAGATGATCATGTAGTTTTTCTGCTTTGATTTGTTGATATGGTGTATTGCATTAATTTATTTTCTTAAGTTGAATCATCCTTCCATACCTGGAATAAATCATACTTGGTTATGGCATATAATTCTTTTAATGTAGCTGCTGGATTCAATTTGCAAGAATTTTGTTAAGGATTTTTGCATCTATATTAATTAGAGAGATTGGTCCATAATTTTCTTTTCTTGTAGTATCTTTGTCTGGCTTTGGTATGAGGGTGATGTTGGCTTCATAGAATAAGCTAGGTAGCTTTTCCTCCTTTTCAATTTTTTTGAAGAGTTTGAGCAGATTGGTACTAATTCTTTCTTGAATGCTTGGTAGAATTCACATGTGAAGCCATCTTGGCCTGGATTTTACTTTTTTGGGAGCTTCTTGATGACTGATTCAATCTCATTACTTGTGATTGGTTTGTTGAGGTTGTCTATTTCTTCTTGAGTCAATGTTGGTTGTTCATACCTTTCTAGAAATTTGTCCATTTCATCTACATTGTCTAGTTTATTTGCATATAGTTGCTCATAGTATCCTCTCATTAAGCACTTTTATTTCTGTATATTTTTCTGTATCTTCTCTCTTTTTCTTTTTGTCAACCTTGCTAAGGGTCCATCAATTTTATTGTTTTTCTCAAAGAAACAACTTCTGGTTTTGTTGACTTTCTTGATTGTTTTCATGTTCTCAGTTTCATTTATTTCTGCTCTAATCTTTGTTATTTCTTTTCTTTTGCTTACTTTGGGGTTTGCTTTCTTCCTCTAGTACTTCCAACTGAACACTTAATTCCTCAATTTTTGCTCTTTCTTCTTTTTTGATATAGGCATTTAAGGTAATATATTTCCCGCTTGGCACTGTCTTTGCTGCATCCCATAAATTTTGATATGTTGTGGTTTCATTTTCATTTGCCTTGAGATATTTTCTGATTTATCTTGTAATATCTGCTTTGACCCACTGGTTGTTTAAGAGTGTGTTGTTTAGCCTCCAAATATTTGTGAAATTTATGGTCCTCTGCCTGTTATTGATTCCCAACTTCATTTCTTTATGATCCAAGAAAGTGTTTTGTATGATTTCAATCTTTTTAGATTTGTTGAGACTTTCTTTGTGACCCAGCGTATGGTCTATCCATGAGAAGTATCCATGAGCACTTGAGAAAAAGGTGTACTTCCTGTTGTGGGGTGTTACATTCTGTAAATGTCTGTTAAGTCTAGTTTGTTTATTGTATTATTCAAATTGTCTGTTTCTTTATTGATCCTCTGCTAGATGTTCTATACATTGATGAGAGTGGGGAATTGAAGTCTCCAGCTATGGTAAAGGTGTCTATTTCTCCCTTAAGTGTTTTCAGTGTTTGCCTCATGTATTTTGGAGCACTCTGGCTTGGTGCATAAATATTTATGATTGTCAAGTCTTCTTGTTGGATTGTTCCTTTTATTAATACACAATGTCCTTCTTTGTCTCTTTTAATTGTTTTTTATTTGAAGTCTAATTTGTCAGATATTAGTATAGCTACTCTTGCTCTTTTCTGATTGTTGTTTTTATGAAATATCTATTTCCCAACCTTTTACTTTTAACCTATTTTTGTCCTTGGGTCTAAAATAAGTCTCTAGTAGATAGCATATAGATGGTCCTATTTTAAAATTCATTCTGCCAGTCTATGTCTTTTGATTGGGGAGTTTAATCCATTAACATTTAGTAGTATAACTGTAAAGGCAGTACTTTCTTCTGCCATTTTGCCTTTTGGATTTTATATGTCATGTCCAATTTTTTTATTTCTCTTTTTACCTTTACTAATAGCCTTCATTTCTTTATCTCCACACTTCTCTTTCCTGCCTTTTTCTATTAGCCTATAGTGCTCCCTTTATTATTTCATAGAACTAGTCTCTTGGTCACAAATTTTCTCAGTTATTGTTTGTTTGGAAATATTTTACTCTTTCACTCATTTCTGAATGACAATTTTGCTGGATATAGAATTCTTGGTTGGTGTTTTTTCTCTTTTTGAATCTTAAATATATCATACTACTGCCTTCTTGCCTCCATGGTTTCTGCTGAGAAAGCCACACATAGTCTTATTGGGCTTCCCTTGTATGTTATGGATTGCTTTTCTCTTGCTGCTTTCAAAATTCTTTCTCTTTGACATCTGACAGTGTGATCAGTAAGTGTCTTGGAGTATGTTTATTTGGATCTATTCCGTTTGGGGTAGACTGCACTTCTTGGATCTGTAATTTTATGTCTTTCATAAGAGATGGGAAATTTTCAGTGATAATTTCCTCCATTAGTCTTTCTTCTCCTTTTCCCTTCTCTTCTCCTTCTGGGTCAGGTATATTCATGCACTTCATGTTGTCATTCATATACTTCATGTTGTCATTCAGTTCCCTGAGACCTTGCTCATATTTTTCCATTCTTTTCCCTATATTTTCTTTTGTGTGTTGGATTTCAGCTGTCTAGTCCTCCAGTTCACTAATCCTTTCTTCTACCTCTTCAAATCTAGCATTGTCAGTTTCCATTGTTTTTTTTTTTCATTTTTACCGTGCCTTTCATTCCCACAAATTTTGTGATTTTTTCCAAAGTTTTGATTTCTTCTTTTTGTTTTCCCAGTGCCTTCTTTATATCCTCCCACAACTCACTGATTTGATTTTTGATGAGATTTTCCAGGTCTTGTTCGAACATTCTGAATTAGTTGTTTCAACTCCTGTATCTGATTTGAATTGTTGGTTTGTCCCTTTGACTGGGCCATATCTTTGATTTTCCTAGTATGACTCATGATTTTTTGCTGGCATCTAGGCATTTGATTTCCTTAATTAGTTTATTCTGGAGATAGTTTTCACTCTTTTACCTAGGATTTTCTTTCTGGATGGCTTTGTTTTTTATCTATCTTTGACAGTTCAGCTTATTCTAGACCTTTAGTATAGTTCTGTTCAACTGAACAGAATTTTTCAGTTTTTCTTTTTTTGTTTGTTCCTTTGCCTATATGGAGCCTTTTTTTTTTTTTAGGAGGGTCTACTCAGATATTATAGCATCAGTCAGATTTTCCCAGACTGGACGGGCCTTCTCTCAGGAGGAATGAGTTGCCTGCATCAGTTTTCCCTGAAGGTGAGATCCATCAGGTTGGCAGACTTTCCTATGAAGCCTCTATACTCTGTGTTTTTCCTATTCTGCCCAGCATGTGGTGCTTGTCTGCCTGAGGCTTCCCACCAGCATAAAGTGACTTGGTGCCTTTAATTCAGCAGATTCTTCCTGCTGGGGGCATGGTTGAGACAGAGTTTAGGTTGTAGGTTGGGATTAATTGCTTCAGTTTTCCAATCCCTGGAGTCTGAATTCCTTAAAGCAGGGATTCCATCTGAGCTGGGACACACCTCTCTCCTGGGAAAGGCACAGCCTCCATGGAATTAACTCCGTTCACTTGAACAGCCGCTTTTGTCTCTTAGACAAGTTTAATTCTGCTCTTGTCTTCTGGGGCAGTTGGAGATGAGAAACCCTTCAGCTCTATCTAATGAGCTGTTAAGTAGTAGAGACAAAGCAAAAAAAAAGAAATCCTTTTCAGAGCACAACCCTTGTTCCTTGGGTTTGTTAATCAAGAGCTTAAGTTGGTACATTGCTCTATTTATCTCCAGGTTCTGTAGGGTCCAGCCCTTTTCAAGTATTTTGTGCTGTCTGACTCAAAAAGCCCGTTTTTTTTTTTTTTTTTTTGCTTATCAGCCCTGCCTCCCTCCCCCCCGCTCGTGCCAAGGCAAAAACTTCTAGTACCTTTAATTCTTATTCCAGGTTTTTCTGCACTGGGGGTCTATTTTCATTAGTAAGAATTTGTTAATTAATCCCGAAACTGGACCTTGGTTGAGCATAGCCCTTGCCGCTAGTAAAAGCCCATTTCCTTTCCCCTTGGGGAACCAGGCTGCCATGCCCCTGGGGGAGAGGCACTGGCCTCTGCGGCTTGGAGGGACTTACAGTTCTGTGTGCAGTCTCAGTTGATCCAGCTTGTCTAGACTGGTATATGCTGTGTGTCCAGTCACTGATGTGCCCCCATCTAGAATGGTGCACGCTGTATCCAGTCACTGATGTGGCCCCAGCAGTTGTTCTGTACTGTTCCTAGCTATTTGCTAGCTGTTCTGGAGGACGAACTAGATTTCACACCTCACTAAGCCATCATCTTGCCCCCTCCTCTGACAGCATAACATTTTTGAAATTCTTTCACATTGTTGTGTGCATCAATAGTTTGTTTTCATTTATTGTTGAATAGTATTCCACTATGTGACTATACCAATTTGTATAAATAGTCTTCTATTAATAGAACCTGAGCTTTTTCAGTTTTGGCTATTAAGAATAAAGCTGGCATTAGAGTGGAAATTATAAAATAGGGAATAGAAGAACAATAGAGAAATTCAGTGAAACCATAAGCTGGGTCAATGATAAGATCAACAAAATTGACAAACCTTTAGCTAGATTAAGAAGAAAATAGAAATGACTCAAATTACTAGAGTCTGAAATGAAGAAGGAGGGGCATTATACCAATCTTACTGAATAAAAAGTGTTATAAAGAGGCTATGAAAAATTTTATGCAACTACATTAGACAACTCAAATGAAAAGGGAAAATTCCTAGAAAGACATTACCTATCCAAACACTCAAGTACAAACAGACTATCTGAATAGCACTATAACAGATAAGGTGATGGATCAGTAATCAAAATTTACCCATAGAGAAAAGCCCAGACATGGATGTCTTCAATGCTCAATTGTGCCAAGCAATTAAAGATGAATGAACACTTTGAAGAATTCTTCATAAAGTCTTCTAAAAATAGAAAAGGATGGCATATTTCCCAATTCCTTCTATGAGGCCAGTATCATAGTGATACTAAAATCAGAAAAACATCACAAGAAACTACAGACCATTATCTCTTATAAATATGGATTGAAATTTGTAAATAAAATACTACCAAATTGAATCTAGCAATATATAAAAAGAATCATCACAATGACTAAGAGGGATTTCTTTTAGGAATGCAGGGATGGCTTAACATCCCCAAATCAATTTATGCAATATACCATATCAATAGAATAAAAAACAAAAACCACTTAATCAGCTCTATAGACACAGTAAAAGCATCTGATAAAAGTAACACCTTTCATGACAAAAACAAGGCAAATTCCCCACCCTATAAAGGGCAATTATGAAAAATCTACAGTTAACATCATACTTAATGGAGGAACACTCTATACTTTCCCCTAACACCAAGAACAAAGCAAGGACATATGCTGTCACCACTTTTTAGACAAGAATAATTAGACAAGAAAAGGAAATAAAAGGCATCTTCATGGGAAAGAAAGAAGTAAAAAAATCTCTCTTTGTGGATGATATGATTTTGTATACATAAAACCCTAAGGAATAACAACAACAACAACAACAACAACAACCCTAAGGAATACACTAAAAAAATCCCACAGCAAGGTTGTAGGATATACTATCAACATACAAAAATCAATTATATTACTTTACATTTGCAATGAACAGTCTGAAAATGAAATTAAGAAAGCAATTCCTTTGCAAAATGACAAAAAAGAGGGGTGCAAGGGTAGTTCAGTGGTAGAATTCTCTCCTGCCATGCGGGAGACCTGGGTTTGATTCCTGGCCCATGCACTTCTCAAACAAACAAACAAAAGCAAAACAAAAAGAAAACAAAAAAATTTCAACAAATTGTACTGCAATAATAGGATATTCACATGGAAAAAGAATGAAATGCGACCCTGGCCATACAGAATACAAAAAAAAAGAATAAACTATTTGGTAGTAAATATAACAAAAGAAGTGCAAAATGTATATCTAAAAACTACAAAACATTGTTCTAAAAGTTAAAGAAGATATAAATGGGAAAACATCCCATGTACATGGATCAGAAGATTTAATATGGTCAAGGTGACAATACTCATGAACTTGATCTACAGATTCAATGTAATCACCATCAGAATCCCAGCTGGCTTCTTTGTAGAAAGTGATAAGTTGGTTCTAAAATTCTTATGGAATTACAAGGGATTCAGTAAAACCAAAACAATCTTGGAAAAGAAGTACAAAGTAGGAGAACTCAACATTTTCTGATTTCAAGAATTATTACAAAGAAACAGTAATCAAAACAGTGTATTAAGGCATATGTATAAACATAAAAATCAATGGGATAGAATTGAGAGTCCAGAAATAAATCTATGTGTCTATGATCAATTTAGTTTTGACAAAGGTTCCAAGATGATCTAATGTGGAAAGAATTGCCCTTTCAACAAATGGACAAGTGAGTAGCCACATGCAAAAGCATGAAGTTGGACCCTTGCCTCACACTATAAACAAAAATTAACTCAAAATTGGTCAAAGATCTAAATGTAGGAGCTAAAACTATAAAACTTTAACAAGAAAGGATAGGGGATAATCTTTCTGACCTCAGATTTGAGATGTATTCTTATATGTGACATCAAAAGTACTAGCAACAAAGGATGTATAAATTGGACTTTGTCAAAATTTAAAACTTTTGTGCTTAAGAGGAAATGTCAAGAAAGACAGAATGAAAGAAAATATTTGCAAATCATGTATCTGACAAAGGACTTTTATCTAAAATATATAAAGAGCACTTATAACTCAATAATAAAAAGATGAAATAGTCCAATTACAAAAGGGCAAAATATATGAATAGACATTTCTACAAAATAGACATTACAAATGGCCACTAAGCACATGAAAATATGTTTGACATCATTAATCACCATGGAAATACAAATCAAAACCACAACAAGATACCACTTAACACCCACTAAGAACCACCTGGACAATGTGGCCTCAAAATGCCTTGACCTCTGTATATCAGCTAATTTCTCCCACAATCTACTTCAAAATTGTACAACCATAGCCACAATCAAACCACAGCAATACACTGCACTTTCCATGTCTGTGAGTTTTATGAATTAGAAGCTATTTATCTTTATGCTCTAACTTAGTTTTTTAGTATTTGAACTATCTGTTCCTTGAGGATTTGAACACATTAATTATGAAATCATCTGGCCAAATGCTTTGATGAGACATAGACCAAATACATCTTTGACAGATTTTCCATTTTATCCATGGAAATTGGTATGTTAAAAATTTCTGTTTGGGGGTGGGAGGCAGTTTAGTTTTTCTAGAAATTCATACATTCCAATCAAGTTTCCAAATTTGTTTGAAAGTGTTGAAAAAAGTTATTTCAGACAGGATTCTCCAGAGAAACAGAACCACCAGGATATAATATCTATGTATATATAAAAGCTTTATATTAAGGATACGGCTTACAAAATTATGGGCTTACAAAATAAAAGTGATGCTGCAGTCTTGGTCCTGAAATCTGTTGGGAAAGCGAGATGAAAATTCCAAGGGGAGCTGATGTTGGAGTCTTGAGGTAGAATTTCTTCTTCTTCCTGTAAACTTCATTCCTTTGCTTTTAAGCCCTCCAACTGCTTGGATGAGTTCCATCCACATTATGAATGGTAATCTCCTTTACTAAAGGTTAATGATTATAGATGCTAAACATATCTACAAAATATCTCCGCAGCAATATCTAGGCCACTGTTTGACCAAGAACTGGATACCATAACCCAGTCAAGTTGATGCAAAATTAACTATCACAAAGTATTCTTTTAAAATGCTTTTAATTTATCTGTTATTGTGGTTATTTCCTCATTCTCTAGGCTAACTCTGTGTGTTTATGCTTTCTCTCTTTTCTGAGTAAGTAAACTGTCAATATTCCTTCTTTCCTCTCTCCCTCTTCCTTCCCTTCCATTCCTTCCTTCCTCTCTCTCCCCTTCCCTCTCTCTCTTTCCCTTTCTCTTATTCTTTCTTTCTCTTTCCCCTTAATATAATAATTTTCTTTCTTCTCCAAAGGCTACTGCTACAATGAATATATTGTGTTCCAAAACACTTTTTGTAAAGTTTACTACATGTGTATTTTAGAACATTTAAAAAAATATTTTAAAATTTCATCTTGTTTTACTCTAGGAAAATGATGAGGCCAGGATATATGTGGCAATTAGACAATACTTTAATTGCCGTGTACACAAAATAGTAATTCTTTAAAAGTACTCCTCTTTATCCACATTTATTTACCAAAATTCTGTACATTTTCTAAGTGTTCATCCTTTTTTATTTGCCATCTGAGGGACAAGTCTATTTGCATTTCCTAGTACTTTCCTTAGGGCTAGCTTCATTTCTTTGTTTCTTAGACTGTAAACCATGGGGTTAAGCAGAGGGGACAGCACTGTATATGTCATAGCCATCAGCATGTCTTCATGGAATGAGTCCCTGTTCTTTGGCCTCAAATAAACAAATGAAGCAAATCCATAGTGTATGGATACCACAATGAGGTGGGAGGAACAAGTTGAGAAAGCCTTATGCCTCCCCTTTGCAGAGGACACCTTCACAACTATAGATATAATGAAGACATAGGAAATCATAATTAAGATAAAGCTGCCCACCAGTACAAACGCAGAGAGCAAAAAAATTACCAGTTCATGAAGGGAAGTAGAATTACAAGCAAGGGAGACCACAGGAGAGATGTCACAGAAGAAATGCTGGATGATTCTGGAGTCACAAAATGACAAGTTGAATACTACAATGACAATACACAGGGACACCAGAATCCCAACAACACAAGAGGCCATCATCAGTTGAAAGCAGATCTTTCTGTTCAGCAGCATGGCATAGTGCAGTGGGTTGTGGATGGCAGTGTAACGGTCATAGGACATGGCTGCCATGATGAAGCAGTTGTTGGCTGCTAAGCCAAAAAAGAAAAACATCTGTGTTGCACACTCAGGGAGAGAAATCATCTTGCTGTCGGATAGCAAGTCCACCAGCATGCGGGGGATGATTACCATAGTGGTACAGGTTTCTGAAAAGCACAAGCCACAGAGGAAAAGGTACATGGGGGTGTGAAGGTTGTGACTGAGCTTGATGGCCACCATTATGGACACATTTGCAGTTAGGATGGTCACATGGGAGAAGAAAATCACCACAAAGAGGAGACCCTGCAGGTCTGGGAAACTGGAAAATCCCCACAGAAAGAATGTGCTCACTGCCGTATGATTGCCCATCTTCCTGGTGGGATCAGCAACTCTCTTCACAAGGTGCAGAAGCACTTGAGGTCAATTCTGAGATTACTGCTATTACCTCCTTCTGCACTGATGTTACCACCTCAAATCAAGTGTCCCCAGGCAAAATCAAGACAACTCTTAATGAGAGAAACTGAGATAAGGGAGTCAAATGCACCTGGTTGATTCCAAGATCAGAGGGCGGAGTGATGAGGGAAAACATTCTAATAGGAGATTCTGTTTAAATGCTATCGAGTAGGCTCAAATATCTTTTCATAGCCCCATCACCTAAACAATCTTTATTTTTTTTCTTTGCCAACAGAATCTGTATAAACAAGGGAATTATAAACAAAAGTGTTTATGTCCTCACTCACCAAACTTTCAAATGTTTTGCATGCTTTAATGGTAGCTTGGCACTTAGGAATTCCTGATAAACTATTGATTGCTTAAATAAAATCAATATAATATCTAAAAATGTTTTAGAAAGTACAGTAAAACTTTCTGTAAGAACTTCGACATTTCTTTCAATATAATTCTATCTTCAGAGGCTCGCCCCAGAATGCATAAGCTATGAGGGTGGTAATTATGACAATGATTACATCAGATAAATGAATACCAGGTAAATGAAACATGTTGTAACGTCTGCTTGTTTCCTATTCATGGTAATAATTAGTCATAATAGTTCTTAAGATAATCATTTTTAAGAAAATTTCATTAAAGTTCTTCTCCAAATGCCTAATATAACAGGTTAGCTTGGAATAAAAATGATTTTGGAGAAAATATCTCATTCCAGAATAGTATGTTTTGGTCATGAAAATCTGAGAAACTTTTGAGATTTTAGCAGAACCTCCAGAATCTTTCCAGCCGATAAACTACTTAAGTGTATCTGAAAAGAATCACTTCAATTTCGTCAGGTCAATTTTGTAAGTCTAATTTCTATTCTACTATCCATTAAACATCCACTCCATGTGGCCATAAAAGTGATATGAAACTCAGCATAGAATTTTTGTTTTAGTTTCAGTAACTATTAAAGGCAAAGGGAAAGAAAATTAGTGGGAAAGCCGGGTAGGGGTGGGCAGGGAATGAATGGGTTGGGGAGAGGAAGAGAAACTCTGGCTGGAAATTATTCTGTAATATCTGCAAATGTTAAAGACAAAAGAAGAAAATACATTGTTAATTAAAGACAAGATGTCTTTTATTTGCAATACACTAGTAGGCAAAGAATAAATGATGAATTAAGTCAGGTAACCAGTACCAACCCAATACCTACAATGTGCTAAGTAATATGCTGGATGTTAGAGCTATCTCATTTAATTCTCACAAATTTATATGGTTGGACTTTTCATTTGGATTTTAAAAAAGATGACAGCCAGGTACAGAGTGGTTATGTGATTATTGGAAGCCATGAATTCATTTAACTTAGATTGCCTTAATATTTATCATGCACCTGACAGTTCTACTCATGGGATACACAATATGAAACCAGACACTTAGGGTCTCTATGATGTGAGAGTGCATGAGTAGTTTGGTTTGTGGAGTCAAGGAAGTCTTCTCTAAGGAGATGTTCTAATTAAATGGAGACTAGAACAACAATAAGCAACCAACATATAAATACCAGGTGGTTCTTTAAGCAATTACATACCCTCCCTTAGTGCAAGTGTCTTAGCATGGTATTCAAAATCTTACCTGTTCAGCCTCAGTTCCCAGCACCAACTTCTCCTATACAGGAACATCCCACCGCTTCCCAAACATAACATGCCCTTTTCTGGCTCTTCTACGTATAATAACATGGTTTTCTCCAACTTGCGATGTGCTTCCTGCCCTACTCTCCTGCTCAACGCCTAGTTTTCTTGAAAAGACAATTCAAATATCACCTTCACTAAGAAGCCAGCCTAAACCTTACTGGCTGTGTTAGCCATTTCTTCTTCTAGGTTCACATCCCATTTTATTGTGATGAAGTGTTTTAAAAGCTTGGTTCCTATAAGAGACAGGGCAGAGACCTGTTTTGAAATTTTGTATTCCCTGACTTTCAGCTTAAGCCTAGTGAGTGTAGGCTATTTTTTTTTCTTTTTGCATGGGCAGGCACCAGGAATCGAACCCAGGTCTCTGGCATGGCAGGGGAGAACTCTGCCTGCTGAGCCACCATGGCCCACCTGTGAGTGTAGGTTTACTGAGTGAGGTTAGTTCAAAAACTGTAGGAATAAATGGAATCCTATCTTTTCCAGGAAACCTCCCATAATTATTTCTTTGGCACAGTTATATTTTTTTCCAATATATCAATTTCTTTCAATATTGGATTTATTGAATGCTGAACAAATAAATTTTCTCAAACTCCAGCAATGGTTTCCTTAGAGCATTGGAGAAAGAGACTTTAATTCTTCTCATTCTAGATACTACCTCTATTTACTGTAGTATCAAATCATACTTGACCTATATAAGTGGTCATTTACTAGGGGACATATCAGAATAACCATGAAAACATTATTAAATCTATACATCCCAACCTCATGAACCACAAATTTCTGACATACTTCTTCAAGGAGAGAAATCTCAAAGATATAAGGATATGTATAGTCGGTAAAATCTTTCTCAGTGAGTTTGGTTGACAATTTCTGACTTTCATAATACTTTCCTCTTCATGTATGTCAATACTAAATCATGATATTCTAGTATTAGTCAAGTTCTATAGTGATAAAATAACTATCAGTTTTACTTTATTTCTGTTCTTCCCAATGATCATGGCAGATACTGGAGAGTAAGATGCTTATAACACTGTGTCAACTCTTCTATTTGTTTTGCCCCAGACTTACCCTGTTTCCATACCTGGATTTGTCTTGAGTTTGCCAAGCTTCTCTCTGTTCTTCAAACTACTCCTCCATGCATTTTTCTGGATTCCAACTCTACCAGGGATTTGAAATGGAAAACACTCTTAATTTCCAGCTTATCTCTGTTCATATTTTGATATCTTCCAATCAACTATTAATTCCCATAGCTACTTGGTTATCAGAAAATACAGAATAGTGCTCATTGTAAAGAAAATAAACTCTAAAATTTCCACCCTCTACAGGAGAACTATGTTCTAGTTTCTTAAAATCATGAAGTAATTAGCTGTAGGCAGAATCTATAGTTTCTCAACTCAAATATGGCTTTCTGCGAGTCTTCCTGTATTTAATTTATCTCGTAATTCAGTGATAATTTTTAAGTCAATTTTCCCTTGAATGCCTACAGTAAGTCTACTTGTGTCTGAAACTTATAAATCTCTTATAACATAGTGGGTAGTGTCTTCTCCACTTCTTAAGTATGGAGCTTAGTTCCATGAAGATTTTAATGAGAGTCCTGGGGCCACCGTAAACCATTATCTTGAGACCACTTCTTTAGATACCAAGATTCTTGTGCTCTGGGTAGCTATCACCCAACATGATACTCACAAAAATGATTTTTAAATCCTAACATACCATAGAAACTTCTCAGTGACATTTTCTCTTATATTTCAGAGTAACAACGGAAATTACTAAAATTAAATTAATGAAAAATATATCTTAGAATGGAGATGATTCTTTCAGGCATATTTTGTAAGTCTGAAAATTTGTCAAGTCCCTCGGGTCTCTTCTGCTCTATTCACAGGGCAAGGGAACAGCTGTGTAAAGAGAGGCCTGGGGAATTTGTGAGAAGATGGGTAGAAAGAAAATGAATACATATCACTGTGATGGTTTTCTCATGAGGCAACTCTGTTGCAGGTCTTGCTGAAAAGGAAAATCCACTTTCATCCAAACTATTCACAAATGGCCCCTAATTGCCTCTCTTATCAGCTCAGCATTCAAAGTCTTCCACTATCTGACCCTAAAGTACCATCTCCAGTATCTGCCCTAATAATTTCATTACTTACGGAAATTAGTCAACTTACTTTTCCTTATTAAATACTGTACTTTCCTCATTCTCTAGTCTGTTCCCTCTGTCTGAAATGCCCTTTCCCTGACTTCACCCTCAAAAATCTTGGCCATTTTTAAAAATTTAGCATAAATGTCACCTCATCCAAGAAGCCCTTTGCTTGTATAATGTGTAACAAATTACTGTCATTAAGAAGGAATTTTATAAGGAGATGCACTTAATCTGGATGGCTTCCATTGGGTACCAGAGCCTCAATGCAGTGTAGTGGTCTAGACAGCTGTACGTAACAATAAACTTACATAAGAATTGCTGTCTCAGGTACTGCTTTTGGAGAACATCATAAGACAGAATCAGTGCATATCTGGGGATGCATATATTTTATTGTGCACACATATTATGTACAAATATATATTATGCACAAATATTGCATTCTGATTGGGGGCTCAGAATCCTTTTCACTGAGGGACTAGGTATAACCTTTAACTATCATTGCCAGTCATATCATATATAGACTGAATTTCTTTCTGTAGCCCACATTGTACTTGTTTCTTGTTGTGTGGGATTTCTGCTTCCTGCTTAAAGGCCCTTATTACTGGAGATCGGTACTTTTTTCTTCTGCATCTAGTCAGAGGGCAGGTAGTGAATTCTGAGCTAATATTATTTATTTTCAATCGCTATCTATGGCTTCTCTCGAATACAGTCTGCCAAAGGCAGACGGGGCTACATGCTGCTGCAGCTCTGTGTCTCTCTACTGTAAATTATTAGTCTTTCTCTGTTTGCTATTATTTGCTTTATTTTTACAAATACAATTTAAGTCTTCTATAGAAGAACAAATAGAAATAACAGCTTGGAAATGGAGTTACAGACACCCCCTAACCTTCTCCAAGATATGAAGAAATCTTGGCATAATATTTTTAACTATCTTCCTGAAAATAGTAACATAGAGCATTGTGCTGGCTTGAATCTGTGGTGAACCCCAGAAAAGCCATGTCCTTTAAACCTCATTCAATATTGCTAGCTGGGAGCTTTTTTAATGTTCCCATGGAGATGTGACCCACCCAATTGTAGATGGTAACTTTTGACTAGATGGCTTCTATGGAGTTGATTCTCTACCCATTCAAGGTAGGGTTACTTACTGGAGCCCTTTAAGGGGGAACCATTCTGGAAAGAGCTACAGAGCCTGTGCAGCCACAAACCTTTGGAGATGAAGAAGGAAAATGCCCCTGGGGGAGCTTCATGAAACAAGAAGACTGGAGTGAGAATTGCTGCCCTGAAGAAGGCTTAAAGCAATGCTTTTTACTATGGATTTATACTTCATACATGGTTCTCCAATCCAGATGTATTTAAAAAATAAGTTATTATATTTACTATAAGCAATATTGCATGGTACCAGCTAACATTATACCATTACTAAGGTTTCAAGGAAACGGTTAAAGAGTTAAACCCAGTCAAATTTGTCCTTATAGAAGGCTAAAGGATTTTCCCCCCTCTATCCTTTTACTGTAAAGGACATGATATATGTTATCAGGGACCTTAAAAGCTATGCTGCATCTATGTAGAATTTTGAAGGAACTCCAAAATTCTATGAAGAATTTTAAAAGAACATTACTTTGGAAGTCTAATCATACTGGAACATAGGCAGAACATAAGGACAAGGGATGGCAGTATGAAGAAAGCCGCCCCCACCCCGACTCTGTGTCTCATGTGTAGGTTTCTCAATAAAATTATGAAACACCTTCAGGTTTTATAAAAGAGATGCTATTATGATATTTTGCAATGCTCTAGTATCTTTTTGAAAAGTTTTCAAATCTTTTACCAAAACCTTTTAATAGTGAGCTTACGCTGAAGATACAAACTTAACAGAATTATATATTATTTGATTTTTATGTTTTTTTTCACAATTGTTTCCCAGCCTACATCAAAATTATTTACAAATATTTGCTTTCTTACTTAAAAAAATTAATAGCTGGGGGCTGGCCACAGTGGCTCAGTGGCAGAGTTCTTGTCTGCTGTGCTGGAAACCCAGGTTCGATTCCCAGTGCCTGCCCAAGCGAAAAAAAAAAATTAATAGCTGGGGAAAAGTGAAAACCCTACTGTCAGCTAAAACAAGTGAAACAATAATGATTTGGTTGTTTTTTCAAAAAGTTTTAACCAATTATCTGAAAAGTTACATACTTTTTTTTTTAACTTTTTTTATTGTATAATATAACATATATACAAAGCAAAGAAAGAAAAAAGCAATAGTTTTCAAAGCACTCTTCAACAAGTAGTTATAGGACAGATCCCAGAGTTTGTCATGGGCTATCATATGATCCTTTCAGATTCTTCCTTCTAGCTGCTCCAGAATATAGGAGACTAGAAGGTATAAGTATTTTTTTATCATCACAATTGACTTTTTTTTCTTTTTGTAAAAAATAATAAATTTCAAAGCACCTCAAAACAATTAGTTGTAGAACATATTTCAGAGTTCCACATGAGTTACAATTCCACAATTTTAGGCTTTTACTTCTAGCTGCTCTAAGGTACTGGAGACTTAAAGAAATATCAATTTAATGATACAGCAATCATATTCATTTGTTAAATCCTGTCTTCTTTGTATAACTCCACCATTACCTTGATCTTTCTATCCCTCTCTTTAGGGGTGTTTGGGCTATGCCCATTCTAATTTTCTCATGCTGGAAGCATCTGTCAATAATATGGGGCAGGCAGTTGGAACTAGTTGCTGTTCTGGAATGGCTGGGCCCTCTAGGTTTCAGGGTTTATCTGGTCCAGGGACCCATCTGGAGGTTGTCGGTTTTTGGAAAGTTATGCTAGTGCATGGAACCCTTGTGGAATCTTATATATTGCCCTAGGTGTTCTTTAGGATTGGGTGGAATGGTTCTAGTTGAGGTTTGTCAGATTATGATAGGTAGCAAAGTTTAACTGAAGCTTGCGTAAGAGCAACCTCCAGAATAGCCTTTCGACTCTATTTGAACTCTCTCTGCCACTCATACTTTATTAGTGACACTTCTTTCCCCCCTTTTGGTAAGGATGGAATTGTTGATCCCATGGTGCCAGGGCCAGACTCATTCCTGGGAGTCATTTCCCACACCAGATTCATGTCCCACGTAGGGGGGAGGGCAATGAATTCACTTTCAGAGTTGGGCTTAATGAGAGTGAGGCCACATCTGAGCAACAAAAGAGATCCTCCAGAAGTAACTCTTAAGCATACCTATAGATAGGCTAAACTTCTCTGCTACCTACATAAGCTTCACAAGAGTAAGCCTCAAGATCAAGGGCCTGGCTTACTGATTTCAGTGTCCCTAAAGTTTGACACAGTATCAGGGGATTCCCTGATGGTAAGTTTTAATACTTTCATATTTTTTCTCCCATTCCTCAAGGGACTTTGCCAATACTTTTTGATTATCTGATTAATATACTATAGGATGTATCCAGGCATTATATTAAGCTATAAAGGATTAAAGGACCTCTTTCTTATTCTGGGCTCCCTGTGTTTTAATTGTTCTAATGAGCTATACAGATAGGTTGAGTTAGATTATGTGCTACAGAAAATTTAGTTTCCAGACCAAATAAACCTTCCTTCCTTTGGTCTCAAAGAGTATGTGTGGTTCTAAAATATAGACAATGTCTTCATTACCCCTGTGTTCTGAATTACTTTAACACTGACCTAATCGGCTTCATTCTTATCTCTAAATAGCAGGTAACATATATATATATATATATATGTTATGTATATATATGTATATATATGTCTTATGTATATATGTATACATAAAACAGCCTCTCAGAATCCAGAAATAATAACTACCACTCCAGACTAAATGTACCTGCATTAGAAGCTTATAATTTAGGCCATTTTCTTATAAGCATTTTCTAAAGCAGACCATACCATACTTGCTCTTTCATTTCTGGCTTATTTTGCCTCACCAAATTTCCCATACATTTATTCACATCATTGCATGCCTCACGACATCGTTCCTTTTTGCAGCAGCACAACATTCGATCATATGTATACACCATTGTTCACTAATCTATTTTTCAGTCAGTGCATCCTTCAGCCACCGGCATTCATCAAGCATCACGTATATGCCCAAAGTCCACAGTCCATCAGCACTCTCAATTTTAGATAACTTCATGTTCCCAAGAGAAAGGTAACCAACACACCCTCACCAAATAGGAAATCTAAACCTTCTCTTAATTCTTGTCCCTCTCCTCATTATTTACCTTTGCTGTTGCTGTGGTAATGCTGATGTTTTCCTTTTAAAAATACTCACAACGTGCAATAGCAGTTTTCCCCCATACCCTAGAATTAAACATTCTTTGTATAGGAATCATACCTTTGAAGTAGTTCTTGCAAGAACTAATTTATATTTCTAGTGTTATCAGTGGGATACATAGGCCTATACAACCCCTTCCAATCTTGTTCATCTTCAATATGGTAATATTCCTTATAGACACACTAGAGAACCACCTTCACTCCTATCTATTCCCTTACATTGGAGTTCAACCTCATTAGCTAACCATTCACCCATTTCCAGCTTCTATGGATTTCTAAGTCCCCTATATTCTGTATTATAAGCCTCTGATTTTACCTTTACCACGGTCATAAAAGTGGAATCACACAGTATTTATCCTTTTGTTTTGGCTTATTTCACTCAGCAATATGTCCTCAAGGCTCATCCATTTTGTCATGTGCTTCAGGACATCATTTTGTCTTCCTGATGCATAATATTCCATTGTATGTATATATCACATTTTGTTAATCCACTCGCCTGTTGATAGATATTTGGTTGTTTCCATCTTTTGGTGATTGTGAATAATGCTGCTATGACCATCAGTGTGGAAATGTCTGTTTGTGTCATTGCTTTCAGCTCTTCTGGGTGTACACTAAATAGTGTTATTGCTGGGTCATGGGGCAACTCGATATTTAGTTTCCTTAGGAACAGCCAAACTGCCTTCCATAGTGGCTGCACCATTGTGCATTCCCACTAGTCATGCGTAAGTGTCCCAATTTCTCTACATCCTCTCCAGTATTTATAGTTTCCTGTTTGTTTAATAGCAGCCATTCTTATAGGTGTGAGGTGGTATCTTATTGTAGTCTTGATCTGCATTTCCCTTATAGCCAATGAAAATGAACATTTCTTTGTGTGCTTTTGAGCCATCTGTATTTGCTCTTTAGAAAAATGCCTATTCATATCTTTAGCCCATTTTATAATTGGGTTTGGTTTTTTTTGTACGATTTCTTTGTGTATACAAGATATCAAACCTTTGTCTGATGTGTGATTTCCAAATATTTTCTCCCATTGAGTTGGCTGCCTCTTCACCTTCTGACAAGGTCTTTTGAGGTGCAGAAGCATTTGATTTTGTGGAGTTCCCATTTATTTATTATTTATTTTGTTGCTTATGTTTTGGATATAAAGTTTTCTCTTGCTGCTTTCAGAATTTTCTGCTTCTCTTCAACATTTGACAGACTGATTAGTATATGTCTTGGGGAAGGCCTATCTGGATTTATTCTGTTTGGGGTTCGTTGAACTTCTTTGACTTATATATTTATGTCCTTTATAAGGGTTGGGAAGTTTTCCCCCATTATATCCTTATCTACCCTTCCTAGTCCTTTAGTCCTCTCTTTTTCTGGGATACCAATGATTCTTACATTTGTGTGCTTTGTTTTGTCCATCACTTCCCTGAAATCCAAGTCCAATTTTTCCATCTTTTTTGCCATTTGTTGTTTTGAGTTTCTGAAATCAGTTATCCTGTCCTCTAGTTCACTTATTCTTTCTTCTGCCTCTTCATATCTGCTGTTGTGTATCTCTAGTATGTTTTTTATTTGGTCAACAGAATCTTTAATCTGTGGTATCTGCTATTTTTGTATTTATCTTTCAAATTCCTCTTTATGCTTTTCTGTCTTCTTGATCTTCTTCATGTCTCTAGCCATCCCACTTATTTTTATTTAGTACAGTTATATGAACATCTTTGATTAGTTGTTCCAGTGTCTGTGTCTCTTCCAGTATTTTAATTTGGTCATTAGGCTGGGCTATATCTGTTTGCATTGTGATATGCTTAGTGATCTGTTGTTTTTGTCACATGTAAATATCTTGATTTATTTACCTTGGAAGTTGACTTTCTTCAGTAGTCTTAAGTCTTGTGTTTGTGGAATGGATGTGTAGCAGGATACAGGGCACAGGGCAGGGCACAACCATGTGGTGATGTGTTGCAGCACAGGTATAGGTGCAGGTTGGCGATGCTACACTGGTGCCTATGAATGCCCAGAGACCAGGGAGGATGTAGCTGTGCGGAGACACAGGTCTGGGGGGGGGGGTGTAACTCCGGTGTTTGCTGGTCTAGGGCATGGGGCCCTTTGTTTGCCTGCACAGAGCTATGGCAGTGGGTTGGTGTTATGCCTGCATGGTGTGGGGATGGATGTGACCCGGCTCTGCAGGTTAGTGCTTTCCCAAAGTTCAGGGGCATG
>PVIY010011750.1:0-64263 GCA_004026745.1 Myrmecophaga tridactyla
TCTTTTTGTTTCTTTTTCTGAATTAATGCAAATGTTCTAAGAAATGATGAATATGCAACTAGGTGATGATATTGTGAATTACTGATTATGTATGTTGTTTTATTTTGTTTCTTATTTTTTAAATAGATAAATAAATAAAAAATTTCTAACAAAATGTCTAAAAAGTTTTAAAAAAATACCAGGAGGACTGAGAATCCGATTTTTGTGTGACATGTGTTCCTTCTATATTAAGAACAGAAGAAAGAATAAGAATAACATAGTTCTTACAAGAAAATGATGAAAAACATTGATATAATTCAGACCAAATAATTGTAAGAGAGTGAATATAACACAAAGCTTTGGGACAGAGATGAGCAAATAAAAACAATCCAAAAAAAAAAAGATACACATCCTCTACCTGACATCAACAATGTTAACTCTTCAATAGCACCAAAGGAGACCCAGCTGGAGGTTAGTTCCCCTATGCAGAATGATCCCAAGGTTGTTAGGGTGGTCAAGGCAGAAAATTTAAAGCAAACTGTAGAAATAGAGACAGGGTATGGAAATACAAATGCTTGGATAGAATGGATTAAGTATACAGTCCAGAGTCTAGACAAAAGCAACTGTTGTGCTTGTGCAACAGGCTGACCAACTGCCTTTATCATGCCCTTTCTAAATAGGTACAGAAAAATATGAAAAGGAGTTCAAATTCATGGCACTTTTTCAGAATACTTCGTTGTCATATGTTGTCCTCCCTTTTCCCTCCAGGCAGGCATGGAAAAGTCAAGGCCATTCTGCTTCCTGCCTCCATCCAGGAAACCACTCAGCCTGCCTCTAGATGGGAAAATAGGGCTCCAGGACCTTGGACCCACGGTCTCATGTACCCAAGCATAGGATGTGACTGAGGATAGCACTGGCAATTTCTCCAGTTTAACCATGCCCTGAGCAGACCTTTGATGTTCCTCTGACCAGTACTACCTGAAAAGTGAGAGGGGGCCTGTGCTCTGGTCCAATTGGCCATTCCATTCACCCTGGCATTTGAAAAGGAGGAGGAAATTCTAACCCAAGGGAAAAGAAAGAAAAAATGCCTTCTTCATGCCTTTGATGATTGAATTCATTTAGACAGTACAGGGGTATCACGGGGAATCCTTAATGAGCTTAAGACTAGGAATCAAGTAACTGCAGGACTTGAGTCATCCTTACTCTGGTGGGTCACCATCAACAAAAATGTGGATCAGCAAAGATTTATCAATTATGCCAAGGATGCAGTTAAGGAATAGCAGAACAGTTGGATGCTACTAGCTGGACGACATGGGAGAATAGGATGGTGCTAGACAGGATGCTAGTTGAAAAGGAAGGCATTTGTGTTATGGTCAGGGGGAGTTGTTGTACATTTATCCCAAATAATACAGCCCCATGTGGAACTGCTTTACAAGGCCTAACAGCCTTATCCGAAATTGGCAGAAAATTCAAGCATTGATAACCCCCTCATGGGATGGTTAGAAAGCTGATTTGGGAAATGGAAACTAGTGACACTGTCCACATTAACTTCTTTAATCATCATAACTGGGGTGCTCGCAGCACGTGGGGTATTACATTATCCCATGTGTCTATCCCATGTATCCCAAGGGCTAGCTCAGAAACTCATTGAAGCTGCCCTAACCAAGCAAATTTCTGTTCAGTAAAGGCAAAACAGTTTGTACCCCTTAAAGAGGAAGATTGCTATGATGAGGAGTATGAAAAAGCTCTTATCAAATTTGGAAAAAAAACTTGAATGTAAAAACTAAAGGAGTTAAGAAAGAAAGGGGGAATTTGTAAGAATAAAATTAAGTTTAGCTTTCACACAATATGGCACAGTACGAGAGAACAAAATGGCTCACACTGGTCTTACAGGCAGGGAAAGAAGTCCTCTGCTGCAAGCTTAGAATTGGTGCCAAATCCTTATATACATAGAAACAAGTTTAAATAAGTAGCAGCTAGGATCACTGAAGTGTAAAACATAATCAAAAGCGGGAACCTTCAGTGGTAAATTTGAATTAGTTAGACTGTCTGGATATGCTGTAACCTCTGGCGTATCCAATCAATGGAGAAACAGGTGAGGGACCTGCATGCTAAGCTTAGGGTATAAAATATGTGGCATTCTATTGTTTGGTGCACCAGCCATCATTTTTTTTTGGTTGAATGCCCATTCTTGCAAGATCATGAATAAATTCTTTTCTTCACCACTGGATGAGTGTTTGTTCTTTTTCAGGTGTGGCTTCTTTCTAACAGAGTATTAGTTTATATATGGGAGCTTATTTATCTTTAAGCAATTTGAATAGAGCTCTTTTAAGACTTTTTATATGTTAATTTGGTATTACCTTATCTGGAGATAGGAAAATATACATCAAACATACCGACAGACACAAATAGAGAGCTTATAGCTTCAATTAAGAATTTTTCAGCCGATGAATGTGAGAATGATAGAGGGAGAAGGGCTGGGGGCACAAATGAAATCAGGAGGAAAGATAGACAATAAAGACTGAGATGATATAATCTAAGAATGCCTAGAGTATACAATGATAGTTACTAAATGTGTGAATTAAAAAATGTTTTTGCATGAGGAAGACAAAAGCAATGTCAATATTGCAGGGTGTTGAAAATAAATGGTAATTCATATTTTAAAACTTTAACTTATGTGTGAGACTAATGCAAAAAATGTTTATTTTGACTAGTGCATCTTCTAATATAACTTTTATGGACAGCTTAATTGAACTCCATAAGTACATGGAACCTTGAATAAGGCATGAGAATTTGTAGGTTTGTCCAGAGTGATGCCCCAATAAATCCCAGAGTGATTTGAACAGTGAATAAAAAAGTATTTTCAAAGTCCCCTTGGGGGAACAGCAAGAAAAGTAGAAAATTCAACTGCCCCATTTGGAGTATTCCTGATATTCTCGCAAGCAGAGGGGACAACCAAAGCAGTAGGCCAAGCCCTCAATCTTGGGGTTGTTCATATGAAATTTATGGATAGACTAAGCCTACTTAAAATTTGGCCTAGGGTGGGCCATTGTAGCTCAGCAGGCAGAAATCTCACCTGCCATGTTGGAAACCTGAGTTCAGTTCCTGGTGTCTGCCCATGAAAAAAAAAAATTAGGCCTAAGAGTCACCCCAGAGAACCTCTGTTGTTGCTCAGATGTGGCCTTGCTCTCTCAGCCAACATGAAAAGCATACTTACTGCCCTGCCCCTCTCTATGTGGGATGTGACTCCCAGGGGTGTAAATCTTCTTGGCAATGTGGGACAGAAATCCTAGAATGAGCTGGGACTCAGCATCAGTGGATTGAGAAAATCTTCTTGACCAAAAGGGGGAAGAGAGAAATGAGACAAAATGAAGTGTCAATGGCTGAGAGATTTCAAACAGAGTTGAGAAGTTATCCTTGGGTTATTCTTACCCATCATATATATATCAACTTTTTAGTTAAGGTATATTAGAGAGGCTGGAGGGAAGTGCCTGCAAATGTAGAGCTGTGTTCCAGTAGCCATGTTTCTTGAAGATGATTGTATAATGATATAGCTTTCTCAATTTGACTGTGTGATTGTGAAAACCTTGTGTCTGATGCTCCTTTTATCTATGGTATGGGCAGATGAGTAAAACATACGGATTAAAAATAACAGGGGGACAAATGTTAAAATAAATTTAGTAGATTGAAATGCTAGTGATCGAAGTAAGGAAGTGGTAAGGGGTATAAAAAGAAATAGGGGAACAAAGGCTCAAATATATTGTGTAGATGGAAATACTACAAGTCAATGAGAGGGAGGGGTAAGGGGTATGGTATGTATGAGTTTTTCTTTTTTCTTTTTCTGAATTGATGCAAGTGTTCTAAGAAATGATCATGGTGATGAATATACAACCATGTGATGATACTGTGAGTTATTGATTATATACCAAGAATGGAATGATGATATAGTGAGAATGTTCGTGTTCACACATTACATTTAAAAAAATTAGAAAACTAAAAAAAAAAAAAGAATGTATGTGCTTGTACATTGTTTTATCAATAAGAATTAAAAAAAAGAATTTTTCAGCCATGAGTTAGACATAAAAACATAGAAATACAGAATTAAATAGAACTAGTTTTCTCTTCTTGCTCCATTCTTATATTTTTATCAGAATTTTTGCTCTTGTCAGAGGGGACACATTGAAATTTTTTATATAAAGTGAGGGCCTAAGCTTTCCCATAATAATTTGTGGAGGAGAATTTCAAGATTTTCTTTTTCCTGATGTGTAATATTACAGAAACTTTGACCTAATTCGCAGGTCTATTTTACTCTCCAATTTATTGCGTGTCAGTCCCTTTCCAGGTCAGTACAATCAGCTTTATTTTAAAAATATTTTAATTAACAAATCTTCACACACATAGAGTCCATACTTGGCATACAATCAGTGGCTCACAATACCATCTCATAATTGTGTATTCATCCACCATGATCATTTTGAGAACATTTGTATCACTCCAGAAATAGAAATAAAAAGAAAAAAGAAAAAACCCAAACATCCTATACCCTTTACCCCTCCCTCTCATTGACCACTAGTATTTCCATCTACCCCATTTATTTTTACCCATTATCCCCCCTATTATTTATTTATTTGTATCCATATTTTTTAATCATCTGTCCTTACCCTGGATAAATGGAGTGTGCTGGTTTGAAAGGATGTATGTACCCTATAAAAACCATGTTTTAATCCTAATCCCATTTTGTAAAGGCAGCCATTTCCTCTAATCCCTATTCAGTACTGTATGTTTGAAACTTTAATTAGATCATCTCCTGGAGGTGTGACTCAATCAAAAGTGGTTGTTAAACTGGATTAGGTGGAGATGTGTTGTCACGGTCAGGTTCATGTGTCAACTTGGCCAAGTGGTGCTACCCATTTGTCTGGTTGGGCAAGTGCTGGCCTGTCTGTTACAATGAGGACATTTTATAGAATTAGATCATGATCACGTCAGCTGCATCCACAGCTGATTCCATTTGTAATCAGCCAAAGGGGAGTGTCTTCTGCAATGAGTGATGCTTGATCTAATCACGGGAAGCCTTTTAAGGAGGACTCAGAAGAGAAAGGCTGTATTCCTGCTTCGGCTGGCGACCCTCTCCTGTGGAGTTCGTCCAGACCCTCCACTGGAGTTGTCAGCTTCACAGCCTGCCCTGTGGATTTTGGACTCTGCATTCTCGCAGTCACATGAGACACTTTTATAAATTTTTTATTTGCGAGTGTTCTCTGTTGCTCTGTTTCTCTAGAGAACCCTAACTAATATACTTGTCTTCACTCATTCTAGGTAGGTCTTGATTACTTTACTGGAATCCTATAAAGGAGAGATTCAAAGAGAGCAGAGAAGAATGACAGAGCCATGAGAAAGCCACAACAGAGAATGCCGCAGAACCATGAAGCAGAGAGTCCCCCAGCCAGTGACTTTTGGTGATGAAGAAGGACAACGCCTCCCAGTGAGCTGGAGAGGGAGCTAGCAGATGACACCGTGTTCGCCATGTGCCCTTTCAGCTGATAGAGAAGCCCTGACTGTGTTTGCCACATGCCTTTCCAGTTGCGAGAGAAACCCTGAACTTCACCGGCCATCTTGAATCAAAATATCTTTCCCTGGATGCCTTAGATTGGATATTTCTATGGACTTGTTTTAATTGGGACATTTTCTCAGCCTTAGAACTGCAAACTTATTAAATTCCCCTTTTTAAAAGCCATTCTGTTTCTGGTATATTGCATTCTGGCAGCTAGCAAACTAGAACAAGGAGCATCAGACACAGGGTTTTCTCAATCACACAGTCACACTGTAGAAGCAATATTGTTATACGATTGTCTTCAAGAATCAAGGCTACTGGAATACAGCATAACTGTTTCAGGTACTTCCCTCCAGCCACTCCAATACACCATAAACTAAAAAGGGATATCTATATAATACATAAGAGTAACTTCCAGGATAACCTGTTGACTCTGTTTGAAATCTCTCAGCCACTGAAACTTTATTTTGTCTCATTTTTCTCTTTCCCCTTTTAGTTAAGAAGGCTTTCTCAATATCATGATACTGGATCCTGATGAAAGCTGGGATTTCTGTCCCATGTTGCCAGGGAGATTTACACCCCTGGGAGTCATGTCCCATGTAGTGGGGAGGGCACTTAGTTCATTAGACTAGTTGGCTTAGAAAGAGAGGCCACATCTGAGCAACAAAAGAGGTTCTCTGGGGGTGACTCTTAGGCATAATTATGAGTAGGTTTAGCTTTTGCTTTGCAGGAATAAGTTTCATAAGGATGAACCCCAAGATTGAGGGCTCAGACTATTGATTTGGTTGTTCCCACTGCTTGTGAGAATATCAGGAATTCTCCAAATGGGGAAGAATACAACCAGATTTTAGCATCTGAGGTTCTGACCTGATATAGGTCAGGTAGCCCTAAATCATAAGCATCTAAAATGATTCTGAATTTCTTCTAGGAATATTTGCTGGGCTTATTTGGAGAAATCTTAAAGCTTTTAATTCAGTTTGAGTCCAAGGTTTAAATTCTGCTCTAGGGGCAGCCAGTTTCCATTGAAGTCTTAATCTCTAAGGGAAGCTGGACTAAGATCATTTTCCCACAGTGGATCAAAAGGAACTGGTTAGGGCAGCTATGGGAGAAGAGCTGGATATAGGAAGATGGGGAATTTTAGGTAGGTTTGGGATCCTTCTCTTTTGTTATGTTTTTGGCCATTTCTTTTTCTAATGAACCATTAAGTGATGCTATTATAGAAACAAATTGTCCTCCAGCAGACTCCAAATACTCATCTTGGAATTTTTTTAAGGGATCTCTCAAATGCACATTTTTGTTCCTATAAAGTTTCTCAGAGTAGCTACGATAAAGACAAATCATCCTTCATGAGATCCACCCTTGAACAGAAAGTCTCAGGCCCATGGTGTGAGTACAGATAAGAAGGAGGAGTTTTAATGGGAAGAGGAGAGGGAGATTTAGAGCAAGAAGATCCCATTATGCTGCAGTCCGATGAAATGGCTTGGGCCCTGGACCAAAAGCTCACCCACTGACAAAATTCAATAAAAATATTTTACTAGGAGTTATTTCTCTTGAATGGCAGAATAAAATGGCTTTTGAAAAATACTAAGGATGCACTCTCAGGGCAACTGAGAGGTGCAGCCCCTTGGAGGGCAGTGTGGTGTTTCCACAGGAGGCTAGGGGTGGGGTTGCCATATGATCCTGAAACCCTGTTGCTCAGTATATACCTGGAGGAGCTGAGTGTGGGACACAAATGGACATTTTCACAATGGTGTCTATTCATACACCACCACAATGAATGGAGGTGGCCTAAGGGTACAATGACTGAGGATTGGTAGGGAGAACTGTGGGGTATACATGCAATGGACTACTGACCTGCTGCAAGAAGGAATGAAGTTGTGAAGCATGCAACTAAGTAATGAACCTTAAGGACAGTATGTTGAATGAAATGGCCAAAGCAAAAAGACAAATATTATCATGCCTTACTCATATGGACTAACTATAATATAAAAACCTGGCGAACTAAAGTCAAGAGCATGGGTTGTTGGGTTGGGGCCTATTGTAAAGGGTCCTAAATTGTAAGCTCTTACAGCAGCCACATCTATTCAGGAGTTGTTCCTGTTATTTCTAAATTCTGAGATACTGAGCTGTTTGTTTATAACCAGGTCATTCCCAGAAACATTGGGTATTTATGTGATGCCTGAGACTCAGAATTAGAGCTCTGAAGCTGTGAAAGTCAGCAGTACCCCATACAGGAATTGTTTAAAAAGTTGAAAAAGGGATCTGACTTCAAGTAGAGACATGAATGAAGCTGATCTGGACTAGATCTAAGATAAATCAGAATATAAGGTAAAGGATGATATCCATATTTTAAAACTTCAACTTCTGTATAAGACCAAAGGGAGAGATGTTTTATTTGGTGCAAAATTTTTACTTTGGGTTGTGCATTTCCTAATTTAACTTGTATAGTCAATTTAGCTGAGCACCATAAGTACACGGAACCTTGAGTAGGGTGTGAAACTTTGTTGATTTGCACAAGTCAGTGTGATACCCCAATATATCCAGAGTAATTTGGGCAGTGAATAAAGAAGTATTTTCAAGGTCCCCTTGGGGAACTGGGGAGAAAGGAGGAAATATTTAACTTCCCCATTTGGGGGATTTCTGATATTTTTGCAAGCAGTGGAGCTAACTAAATCAATAGGCCAAGCCCTTGATCTTGGGGTTTGCCCCAGTGAAACTTATTCCTGCAAAGGATAGGCTAAGCCTATCTAAAATTAGGCCTAAGGGTCATCCCCAGAGAACGTCTTTTGTTGCTTAGGTGTGGCTCCTCTCTCTAAGCCAACTCAGCAGGTAAACTCACTGCCCTCCCCCCACTACATGGGACATGACTCCCAGGGGTCTATATTTCCCTGGCAACATGGGAAAGAACTCCTGTGATGAGCTGGGACCCAGCTCATCTCAACGGGATTGAAAAAGCCTTCTTGATCCAAAGGAGGAAGAGAGAAATGAGATAAAATAAACTTTCAGTGGCTGAGAGATTTCAGAGTCAACAGGTTATCCTGGAAGTTATTCTTACACATTATTTTTTTATTTTTTATTTTTTATTTTTTAACATGGGCAGGCACTGGGAATCGAACCCGGGTCCTCTGGCATGGCAGGCAAGCATTCTTGCCTGCTGAGCCACCGTGGCCCACCCGTTCTTATACATTTTACAGATGTCTCTGTTTAGTTTATGGTGTGTTGGAGTGGCTGGAGGAAAGTACCTCAAACAGTTGAGCTGTGTTCCAGTAGCCTTGATTCTTGAAGACAATTGTATAACGATATAGTTTTTACAATGTGACTGTGTGATTGTGAAAACCTTGTGTCTGGCCCTGTTATCTAGGGTATGGACAGATGAGTAAAAAATAAGGACAAAAAATATACAAATAATAGGGAGGACAAAGGTTAAAATAAATTAGGTAGATGGAAATACTAGTGGTCAATGGGAGGAGGGGTAAGTTACGTATAAGTTCTTTCTTTTGCTTTTTATTTCTGTTTCTAGAGCGATACAAATATTCTAAAAAATGATCATGTTAATGAATATGCAACTATGTGATGATATTGTGAGCCATTGATTATACACCATGTATAGAATGTTTGTGTGCTAAGATTTATCAATAAAAATATTTAAAAAAAAAAGATGCACACTTTAAAAGAAAAAATACTAAGGATACTGCTGCTGATGAAAATGCAAATACTACATGTGCCAGTTTGAACCTGCTGTGTACCCCAGAAAAGCCAAGTTCTTTAATCCTTATTCAGTATTCCTGGGTGGGAACATTTTGATCATTTCTATGAAGATGTGACCCATCCAATTGTGGGTGATAACTTTTGATTGGATGGTTTCCATGGAAACAGGTCTCTACCCAATTAAGGTGGGGTTGCTTACTGGAACCCTTTAAAAGGAAGCCATTTTGGAAAAAGCTTTAGAGCCACAAGAGCCCATGTAGCCAGAGACCTTTGGAGATGAAGAAGGAGACCATCCCCAAGCTTCATGAAACCGGAAGCCTGGAGAGAAAGCTAGCAGACATCGCCATGTTCGCCACGTGCCTTTAAACTAGAGAGAAAAACCTTGAATGTCATCGGCCTTCTTGAACCAAGCTATCTTTCCTGGATGCCTTAGATTGGACATTTTTATAGACTTGCTTTAATTTGGGACATTTTCATGGTCTTAGAACATGTAAACTTGCAGCTTAATAAATTCCCTTTTTAAAAAGCCACTCTGTTTCTGGTATATCATGTTCCAGTAGTCTGCAAACTAGAACACTGTATTTGTCTGATAATTTTTCTACTGGCCACTTGGATACTGCTTGGACCTTAGCAGAACCTCCAGTGAATGAAAGTTCCAGATGTGACTGGAACTGAACACAAGCAACATAATGGGGAGAAAAGGGGGCTCATTGCACTGGAGCAAGAGGACTGGCAAAACACATACAGGTTGGGACTCAGCTTATCAGGCTTCCTGGATTCCCAAACCCTATGTCTCCAAGAGAGACCATTAGATGTGAAAAGAAATGAACTGAAACCAAATGGAAGGTTGGTCTGATGACAGAATCAAAACCAAACCCAAACCAAAGGTTTCTAAATCAAGGTCCCCAAGAAAAGGCAATTGAACTTGTTGCAAATTGCAGAGTTCGAATAGAGGAAGGAGTTATATGGGGGATGCGGAGTCGATCCTATGGAGGTGGGGATCTATTGTGGGACCCTCATTAGAGGTTGCTACAGCCCACAGGCCCAAAGGGACATCTAAGCTTACTGGGGCCTCCAAATTTTTTAAAAGACAAATCACTGTAGAGTTTGCAGACTACAGCACTTTACTTGGAACACCAAAATTTTGAAGCCAGATCACTTGAAAGAATGGAAATAGCTTGCAGGTTCTAGGGATAGCAAATGATTTTTATAGACATAAAAGGAAGTTAGCATGACTCCTACTGATTGGACAAGAGATTGTCTGTCTTATAGGGATGGGTTTAGGTCAGGTGGGCTTTATTTTGTATTGGGTCAAACATAATACACTAACGGCTTGATTGGCTAACTGGGTCAGGTGCTATGGTAGTTTGAAGTTTTATGTACCTCAGAAAAGGTCATGAAATTTTAATCCATTCCTGTGGGTGTAGACCTATTGTGGGTGGAATCTTTTGATTAAGTTGTTTCAATTAAGATGTGACCCACCTCATTCAAGGTGGGGGGTGGGGAGATAGGACTTAATCCTCTTACTGGAGGATAAAATATATGTAGAAGAAGAGATGAAATTCAGAGATGTTCACAGAAAAGCTCGGAGAGGAAGCTACTGAAGCCAAAAGCTGGAAGCAATGAAACCCAGGAGAGAACTAGCAGTTGTTGCCATGTGCCTTGCTGTCTGACAGAGGAGACCAGGCTCACCAGGAGTCCACGCTCACCAGGAGCCTTTCTTCAGAGAAGGTATCATCCTGTCGATGCCTTAAATTGTGCATTTTTCATGGCCTAAGAGCTGTAAGCTTATAAGTTAATAAATCTCCATTTTAAAAACCAACTCATTTCTGGTATATTGCATTTCATCAGCTTTAGCGAACAAAAATAGCTGCTTGGTGGGGATTTCAAATTTCAAAAGATAGCAAAAGGAAACTCAAAAGAGTTCAAAGAGGAAGTAGGGCATGGGATTTTTGGCTTTGAGGCATCCCCAGGGCTTTCTCTATATAATTTTATCACGTCAATGAATTTGCCTTTTGAATCAGTTACCTAATACATTGGCTTAGGTCGTTTGAAAAAGAAAGGCTTCAAATTACACAAAACAGGGGCCCAGAAAAACAGCATTTTCCCTTGTTGTGTTTAACTCCAGCACTGATAGTCAGGTTTACCCAGGGAGATGTGAATCGTGGGCCCACACCCTTTTCCTTCTTAACTTTCATTCCTCTTTTGTTTTCCTCAGCAGTTAAAACAATGGACTCTCAATACAAAGCTACTCTTTTTAAAAGACTTGGCTCAGAATTCATTGTCTTAACTTGGTTTCCTTATTCAGTTGTCTCCTAGGGTTGTCTATTTATGTTTATATAAATTGCATATGACTCCTATGTCCTAATAAGTTTCTTTTTTTAATTGTTTCTCATATCACTGGATTTAGAAGAGTTATTTGATTCTTTAGTTCCAGTTCTCACTTCATCTTACAAACATATTTACCACTTTCTTCCTCATATTTGGCCACTTCTGCATTGCTACTATGTAATAAGGGCTTGGTAAATATTTGTTAAAATTAAATGGAAGTCAAATCAGAAAGCTGTAGTAACATGAGTTCATTACTGTGAGCTGTTTATAGCTCCAAAATGACAGATGAAAAGTAGCAAATGAGAGGACCACAAATGAGTCCATTACATGACTCTCAGCCACACATGGTTTTTAGATTTTGTCCCCCTTTGGTAACTACATGCCACACTTACAAAGACCATGCAGATTTTAAAAATATATTTTTTATTGAGAAATCTTCACACACATATAGTCCATACATGGTGTACAATCAATGGTTCACAATGTCATCACATGTTTGTGTCATCACCATGATCATTTTTAGAACATTTGCATCACTCCAGAAATAGAAATAAAAAGAAAAAAGAAAAACTCATACATCACATACCCCTTATTCCTCCCTCTCATTGACTACTAGTATTTCCATCTACCCAATTTATTTTACCCATTATCCCCCCTATTGTTTATTTATTTTTATCCTTATTTTTTACTCATCTGTCCATACCCTGGATAAAAGGAGCATCAGATACAAGGTTTTCACAATCACACAATCACACTGTAAAAGTTATGTCGTTATACAATCTTCTTCAAGAATCAAGGCTCCTGGAACACAGCTTAACAGTTTCAGGTACTTACCTCCAGCCACTCCAATACACCATAAACTAAAAAGGAATATCTACATAATGCATAAGAATAACCTCCAGGATAACCTGTTGACTCTGTTTGAAATCTCTCAGCTACTGAAAGTTTATTTTGTTTCGTTTCTCTCTTCTCCTTTTTGGTCGAGTAGGCTTTCTCAATCCCATGATGTCAGGTCCCGGCTCATCCAGGATTTCTGACCCATGTTGCCAGGGAGATTTGCACCCCAAGACCATGCATTTTTAAAATCAGAAAGTAAGAACTCTGCCAGTAGTTTTGGAAAATCACGTGGCACCTTTAAGAATATTACGGAGCTCAATCACTGACAATATTCAATAAAAATGTTTTTCCAAGTAATCATTTCTCATGAATGGCAGAATAAAATGACCTCTTAAAAAATACTAAGAATGATGATGATGATGCGAATGCAACCTTGTACCATATTTGTCTGATATTATTCTACTGGTCATTTAGAGAATAAATACCATGTTTGCATTTGTGGACTTGGAGGGACTTTCTGGTGAGAAAACTGGAGGAAAGCAAAAGGTTCTTTACCTAAAGATGAAAACAAAACCTCACAAAATGAAGTATAGGAAAGAGCTTACCATTCCCTTAAAATCGGAATTGCTCAGAGAATTCATTGTAGTTGCCTGTGTTTGCTTCTTGGAATAACCTTGGATGAAGTAGCATTCAACACTCATTATGAGGGTGGGCCACGGTGGCTCAGCAGGTAAGAAGGCTTGCCTGCTGTGCCCGAAGACCCGGGTTCGAATCCTGGTACCTGCCCATGTTAAAAAAAAAACAAACTCATCATGAATGATGTATTCACCCTCCTTCTAAATAGGGGGAGGTGGTTGTAGAAATAATGGCATTGTGGGCACTAATGGCCTTTGAATTGGGTCTTCCTTGTCTCTCTGCTATGTGTCACACTGTTCTGTCCAAATGTCCTTTTTTGGGGGGGAGGACAGGAGGGAGAGTGCATGGGCCAGGAATCAAACCCAGGTCTCCCGCATGGCAGGCAAGCATTCTGCCACTGAACCACCCGTGCAACCCCAAATGTACTTTTAAATGTCCAAAGGGAGAAAGTTCATTAATAGGAAAGTTGTAGACATTTCTGGAAGAGACAAAAGAGCAATGGCCCCTTGCTGCCCCAAATAAATTCCTTTTCTGGAACTCATCAAACCCTTCCCTGTTTGCCAGGATATGGATTCCCTCTCTCTCTCTCTATAACAGCTCTCTTCTCCTAAGCCTATAAACATGCTCGGTTTTTCTCTTATTTAAAAAAAAAAAGTTTTCTCCATATTGCCTTTCTCTCTTTTCTCTTTTACTTCGTTACTCAAAAGAGTAGTTTACACAGTGTTTGACACACAGTAAGCACTTGATATTTTTAGGATATTAAATGAATAAAAGTTTTGTAAAGAATCTTCATTCCTCAAAAAGTAGGCATTGTTGAAGGGAGGGGAGTTTTGAGCTCTGGCAGTTTTAAAACATCGCCCTGAAATTCGGTGACATGCCTCCCTTTGAGAAGTGGGTTACATCATGTCCCCATTTCTTGAATCTGGGTCTGTGACTGCTTGACCAATAAAATATATTGGAAGTGAACTTGCCACTCTCTGGGCCCAGGCCTGAAGAAACTGGCAGCTTTCACTTTCTGTCTTGGATGCTGTTCTAGTTTGCTAGCTACAGGGATGTGATATACCAGAAACAGAATGGATTTAAAAAGGGAATTTAATAAGTTGCAAGTTTACAGTTCTAAGACTGTGAAAATGTCCAAATTAAAGCAAGGCTATAGAAGTATCCAATTTAAGGCATCCAAGGAAAGATACCTTGGTTGAAGAAGGCTGATGACATTCAGGGTTTCTCTCTCAACTGTAAAGGCACATGGTGAACATGGTGATGTCTGCTAGCTTTCTCTCCAGGCTTCCAGTTTCATGAAGCTCTCCCAGGGGCGGTTTCCTTCTTCATCTCCAAAAGTCTCTGGCTGTGTAGGTTCTTGTGGCTCTAAAACTTTTTCCAAAATGGTTTCCTCTTAAAGGACTCCAGTAAGCAACCCCACCTTGAATGGGTGGAGACATACCTCCATGGAAATCATCTAATCAAAAGTTATCACCCACAATCACATCTCCATGGAAACAATCAAAAGCTTCCACCCAGCAATACTGAGTGAGGATTAAAGGGCATGGCTTTTCTGGGGTACACCACAGATTCAAACTGGCACAGATGCTCACTTTTGGAACCCAACCACCATATGGTGAGGAAGCCAGACCACAGGGAAAGGCCCTGTTTAAATATCCCAGGCTAAGTTTCCAACCAGTGGTCCCAGCCAACAACCAGCCTCAACTTGTGAATGAAGATGACTCCAGATGATAGAACCCTGTCATTGAATTTTTCCAACTGAGGCCCTAGGCCTTAAGGAGTAGAGATATGCCCTTCCCACTGTGCACTGTCTGAATTTCTGAACCACAGAGTTCATGACTATAATAAAATGGTTGTTTTATGTCACTTAATTTTGAGATGGTTTGTCACACAGCCATAGATAACTGGAATTGAGCTTTTCTAGCTCATATCCTAATTACTCTTCCCTTTAATCCTGCTTGGGAGATATAACCTCTTTAACTTCCTTGTTAAAGAACTTTATACACTTCATGTCTTTGGACCTATCGTAGTTCTAGGCAGGAGTCCCCAACTCGAATGAGCATAGGGATGTGTAGGGTAGGGTGCAGGAAGGGTCTATACCAGTACACTCCAATGGAACTTTCTGAAATGATGGAAACGTTCCAAATCTGTGCTGCTCAATACGTTGTCCAGCATGAAATTTGACTAGTGCAACCGAAGAACTGAATTTTAAATTTTATTTAATATTATTTAATTTTAATTAAAAAAAAACATATATGGCTGGTGGCTGTCATATAGACCAGTGCAGCTCTAGACAATAGATGGTAAACTTCTTGTACCAAGAATGATATCTTCCTAATTACATTGCCCTAACATTTTAAAATCAAATGACCAAAAAAAACACCACTAAGAGTCCTTGTAATAGTCAGGGTTCTTCAGAGAAACAGAACTGATAGAGGTCTATTATAGAAATTGGCTCACACAATTTAAGGATTAGCAAATCCAAATTATGTAAGGCAGTCCACAATTTGGAAGCTAAATGGTGACACTGAATTCTCCAGGAGAAGCTGGCTGGCTGAAGTAGAGATAGAAACACTTCCTTCTGACTGCTGAATTCTATTTTTAAGGCCTACAACTGATTGGATGAGGAGACTTCTGTCGTTGCTGAAGGCAATCCCATTTGTTGATGCTAGTTGCAATCAATTGACTATTTAACGTGAGCTACCCTTACAGTAACAGTCAGTTCAGTGTTTGCTTGACCACACAGCTGGACACTATAGCCTAGTCAAGTCAATATATGGAATTAACTATCACAGTATTCAGAACAGCAGACCCCTGCCTCACCTTTTAGTCTCACTCCTCAGAGGCCCATTTTAGGCATTTCATCTGGAATTTATCTCCATATATAAATAATATGCTTAAAATGCTATATTTGATTTTTAAATTTTGGACATTACCTATTGATAGCCTATTATAACAGATGAAGATCTAGCTTTCTTACTTTATTAGTTTCCTATTGTTACCATAACAAATTGCCATAAATTTAGTGGCTTAAAACAACACAGATTTATTATCTTGCACATCTGTATGTTAGAAGTCCAACACAAGTTTTATTGGGCTAAAATAGAGGTGTCAGCAGGATGCATGGAGGCTCTAGGGAAGACTCTGTTTTCTATCTTCTAGAGGATACCTGCACTCCTTGGCCCCTGGTCTCCTTCCTCCATTTTCAAAGAAAAAACTTTGCATCTCTCTAATCATTATTCTGTAGTCACATCTTGATCTGACTTTGAACTTATCTGGGAAAGGTCCTCTGATTTAAAGGACCATATGATTATATTGGGCCAACCCAGATAGTCCAAAGTACTCTCCCCATCTCAAGGCCCTTAACTTAATCCCATCTGCAAAGTCCCTTTGTGGTGTATGGTTACATATTCACAGGTTCTAGGGATTAGGACATGGACATCTTTGGGGTGGAGGAACTATTCAGCCCACCAGACTTATCTTTCTTCCTCTCTATAATAAGAGTTGGCCTTATAAGTTAGCCTTTTAAAACACTGCACTGTTGGGTATATAAAGCCATCAAGCAATTCCCTTAGGACTTGTACACTTTGCTGCATGTATGTCTTGCTATACAGGACACAATAAAACATGTCTGCAGGTCCTGTATTGAAACTGGTCTCTAGTCTGTGATGATTGTGCAAAAGTGCTGGAAAGAATTCTGCTTCAGGATTCCATGCTGATGGTTAAATGAGTCTTGTTTCTCAGGACCCCATGAGGGTAGGAACTATTTTCCATTGTGATTGGGTGTGAGGCGCCTAGCATGTATGGAGAGCTCACAAAGGTTTGCCACGTGGATATTGGATCCCTTCCTGTCACTGGAGAGCCCAGATTGAAACCATTTCTCTGGGTTTGGGGCTCTTGTATGTGCGACTTGGAGCTTCAGTTTCTAGGACCAATTCTGACCTTGTAGAGGGGCATTTGATCTTGTAGATTACATTCTAAGCCTACTACCCACCCACCCTGGCTGCTAGACTTCAGGCTCCTGGAGGTGGCTCCTATGACTGGTTTAATATCTCTGATTGCTTAAATCTGCCTCGTATCCTCTTTATCCAAACCTGGGTGGTGCTTGCTTTCTTCCTACTAATACTGTCCTACCCCCAGGGACCAAAGTCTGCTTGAGAACTGCAGCCTAGTGATTGCCCCACAACAGGCACCTGGACTTCTGAGTATTCCAGGTAGGGCTCCACCTGCTTTGCAGGGCAACCTAAGACATGATGTCAGTCCCTGGGTACTTACTGTGGCTTGTATACCACCCAACTCATTGCTCTCCTTTCCTGGACACTGTCTTCTCTTAGTCAGACCATATGCTTTCCTGCTCTGTCCTGGTCAGGCCTCAATCACCTGCCGCACTCCAGCTGGTAGATCCAGACCACATCCTAAACCCTTCCAATCTGTCCCATCCTCCTGCTGGGTTGAGCCCAGACCTCAAAGTGATAGACATGTGAGTATATTCAAGATGGGGGGGTGTAACCCTGAGTATGAACATAGCATGACACAAATGCATGGGAAGCAAAGATCACCAGATGGGGTAGTGTTAAGTTCAAGTTTTCTATATTAATGAAGCGTTTGTGGATTTTATGTCATGGAATGACAAATGTCTGAAAGAATGGTGAGCCTTCTATAAGGTTGATTTTGTGTGTTTTCAACAGGTTTATTATTTTCAGGCCATTACAAATTTCCCCCCTCTGGGAAGTTGAGTGGACATGGTCCCCTTTCCCTCCCATCCCATGCACACTTGTTACACTTGGCTTATAGGTTTCTGCATCCAGAGTAGATTTTGAACGGCGTTACTCAGAAAATGTCACAGTTTTCAGCTTGGAATCCCTTCTGTCATTTACTTTTCCTACCCAAGCAAGGGGGATATAAAATAACCCACTGCCCCCAGGAGTGCAATGTAGGGGATAGAACTCCTGAACACAGAAGTCACTGGCCAGAGAAATCTCACTGAAGCACTCAGAGCACAGGGAGCAGAAGGTGTAACAAGGTATGGGTGTTTCATGCGGTGGATGAGAGGGAAGTAAAAAGCCCTTTTGGGATTTCAGTTGAACTCTGAGTCATGCAGAATAGAATAAAAGGGAGAATACTGATAAAAATGAACAATTACCCTGGGTAGGAAAGCTGCCTGGGAAAGGAATAGGGAGAGTCATGCAGACAGGAAGTCAGCAGACTCAGGAAAAGCAGGGAGGGAAATACAAAACTGATACCCACATGGAGAGCTAATTTATGGCCAACTTTATGTAATTTTCATCCCAAGGTGGGGATCCATTCACTGCCTTAGTTATCTTATTAAACCCTGAATTAAAGATGCTCTCCAGACACTGGTATATACAGATGGTGAAAGATGGAATAAGGGAGTGGGAATAAGATAATTCGGCCCATCCTGTGTTCTTAAAATCCTCATGGCCATCTCTGGCATGTGATGCTTGGCTAGATATCCAGACTTATAGAGGTATTCAATCATAGTGCCAAGAGCAGACTCACCAGACATGTGCTACTCTGGATAAAATGCAAGCTTAGCAAGGGCTCTATATGCCTGTATATCTGGTAGTGGCATAATGGTTAAGAGCATCAATTTTTGGAGTCAAATAGATCTGATTTCAATTTCTGGCTCCTCCACTTAATAGCTTTGTGTCCTTGTGAAAGGTATTTGCCCTGCCTGTGCCTCAGTTTTCTCATTTGTAAAAATGGATATAATAATATTACATATCTATTAAAAGGTTAGCATAAGGCTGTGCATGTAAGTACTTAATAATCACCAGTTGTGAACACATAACAACACGCCCTACCCCATTTGAGTTTGCTAAAGCTGCCAGAATGCAATATACCAGAAATGGATCAGCTTTTATACAGGAGATTTACTAAGTTACAAGTTTTAGTTCTCAGGCATTAGAAAATGTCCAAACTGGGGCATTCAGAGAAAGATACCTTGATGCTGAAGAAAAGGCTGGATGGCATTGGGTTTCCTCTGTCACGTGGGAAGGCACGTGGCCGGTGACTGCTGGTCCTTTCTTAGCTTCACTGGGGCAAACTTTGGATTTCTTTTTCCTGGCTTCCCTTGGCTCTCTCCATGTTCTGGCTTTCTTAGCATCTCGTGGAAAAGCACAGGTCAATGTCTGCTGGGCTGTGGTTCCTGTTTAGCTTCTGTCAGCTCTCTCAGCTCCTGAAGTCTTCTGGGGCTTCTGTATTTCCAAATATCTTGGTCTCTGTCCTTTCTGACCTGAATGAGCCATAAAAAAAGGATAGTTGGATGTAATTTGTAGTTATCTTTATGAGTCAAGGAGTACTTTATCATTTTTATTTTTTAATAATAAAATATATTGCTGTGTTTCTGGAGAAGAATCAGAAAATGTGTTGGAGTGAACGGATGGTTTGGCAGTTTTTTAAGTATGGAACTTTTTTTGGCAGTTATTTTATAATTTTACTTGATAATCAGCTGTTAGTTTTTATCCACACTGTAGGTTTTTGAAAGTGGTTTTTGAAAGTGGTTTTTGAAAGTGGTGATAGGTACACAAGTAAAAAAATGTGTGGAGCTTGTTTAGTGAATCTTTATCCTCATTACCTTTCCTGGACGACAGAATACAGATATGGTATGGGACGTTCCTTATTTCTTCGGCTGTGACAACTTTGTTGATCCTGGTATCAATCCGAACATCCAGTGTTACCGTCACTTTTGTGGCAAATTTCCAGATCTCTTTGAGTGCCCAAGGGGGAAAGGAGTACAAAGGGCTTCTTTGTACCGAATCTTCATCATTCGCATGCAGTAATATTAATTCTGCAATGGCATTTTCAGAGGAAAGATGATAAAGATAGGTATGTTATTGATTGAGGGTGAGAGAAGAAGGCATGGCCAAATACCTGGCAGAGGAGAGGAAGTAATGGGATTTGTAGAAGCCAGTGAAGATGCTTTTGTGGGCACGTGAAGCTGATGTTGACTAATAAATTGTGCTGAGTCCAAATTCCCTTCAGTTTTCCTTCTTGCTTCACCTGACCTCCGATAATTGACTGAGCTGTAATTTACAGACATGGCCACGAGGTGGCATTTAATTTCTTTGGGTACACATGGAACAAGTATAGCCGGCCAATTACGGCCATGGGTGCCAAAGGTGGGGGCATCAGTAACCCAATTCTAGGTATCCTCTCCTCTGCCAGTACTGACTGATTACTGTGCCCATCTGTTCGGTTGTAATGCCTGCCAGATGGATAAGCTCTCTTTTGTGAATTAAAACATTCATTCATACAAAACCTAATGAGCATTTCATTTTAAATGGTTTCCATTGCTCCAAAATTCACTTTCTTCCTTTGATAATGTCTCTTTTATATAATTGTAACATGTATTTATTTATCTACTATTTGGTGTTCAATTTTTGGCATTTATATCAATGTTACTTCACGTTAGAGCTAGTTTAATCTACATACTTACATGTTAGAAAGCAAACTAGCGTTTCAATGTGCTTTGCATTTTTCCATTAGAATAACTAACACTGATATGAACATGAGATTTTAGAAAGTAGAACAGAGATTCAAAGAATATAAATGATTTTACAATTTTTGTTATGTATTTCCAGGTTGCTTTACAGAAAAAAAAAGAACTTTTTTAAACTGCCGCTTTTCCCTAATGTTTCTAAGCAGTATTCCTACACCTCTCCTCCATAAAACAATGAGTCACTGGCGCTGATGTCGTGATAATATAAAATCCCTACCTCGATACTTCCGGGCCAAGATGGCGGCTTAGCAGTGTGCGCATTTTAGTTCGTCCTCCAGAACAACTACTAAATAACCAGACACAGTACAGAATAGCTCCTGGGGCCATGCCAGTGACTGGACACACACGTACCCCAATGTGGACCAGCTGGACCAGCTGCGAGCCCCCTCAGAACCGTGAATTCCCCAAGCCGTGGCAGCTGGTGCCCCTCCCCCACAGGCTGCTTCCCAGAGGGAAAAGGAAAGAGACTTAACCAGCAGCAGGGGCTGAGCACAACCAAACACCAACTGTGGTATTAATCAACAAATTCTGACTACTAAAAAATAGGTCCCCAGCTCAGGTGAACCTGGTCAAAGTGGAGGTCGCTCATTTTTGCCTGGGCGCCAAGGGGGCAGGGCTGACGGAAAAAGGAAAAAAAAATAGGAAACAGAGGTTTTTGTGGCTGCATTTCTACAAAGGCTTGACTGCCTTTGGATACAGTGGCAGGGCTCCTCAGGCTGCAACTGCCCCAGACATAGGCAGAAACAAACTTGTTTGAGGGCTTGTCTGGAGCCTGTGCCTTCCCCAGGGGAGGGGTGAAGCCCAACTCAAGTGGAATTCATCCCTCAAGGAATTCAGACACCAGGGCTTGGTAATTTGAAGCCATTAAAACCAGCCTACTCCACCACACCCCCAGCCAAAGTTAAAGGTACCGCATCATCTTATGCTGGTGGGACCCGCAGGCAGACAAGCACCAGTACTGGGCAGGATAAGAAAAACAGAGCCCAGAGACTTCACAGGAAAGTTTTTCAACCTGCTTGGTCTCACCGTCAGGGAAAACTGACGCTGGTGACGCTTTCCTCCTGATAGGAGGACACTTTGGTCTGGGAAATGCCTAGACGCCAGCAAAAAATAACAAATCACACTAGGAAAATTGAAGATATGGCCCAGTCAAAGGAACAAACCAACAATTCAAATGACATACAGGAGCTGAAACATTTAATTCAGAATATACGAGCTGACATGGAAAACCTCACAAAAACCAAATCAATGAATTGAGGGAGCATATAAAGAAGGCAAGGAATGAACAAAAAGAAGAAATCGAAATTCTGAAAAAACAAATCACAGAACTTATGGAATGAAAGGCACAGTAGAAGAGATGAAGAAAAGCAATGGAAACCTACAATGTCAGATTTCAAGAGGCAGAACATAGGATTTCTGAACTGGAGGATGGAACATCTGAAATCCAGCAAGAAACAGAAACTATAGGGGAAAAAATGGAAAAATATGAGCAGGGACTCAGGGAACTGAAAGACAATATGAAGCGCACAAATATACATGTTGTGGGTGTCCCAGAAGGAGAAGAGGAGGGAAAAGGAGGATAAAAACTAATGGAGGAAATTATCACTGAAAATTTCCCAACTCTTATGAAAGACTTAAAATTACAGATCCAAGAAATGCAGTGTACCCCAAAGAGAATAGATCCAAACAGATGTCCTCCAAGACATTTACTAATCAGAATGTCAGAGGTCAAAGAGAAAGAGAGAATCTTGAAAGCAGCAATAGAAAAGCAATCCATCACATACAAGGGAAACCCAATAAGACTATGTGTAGATCTCTCAGCAGAAACCATGGAGGTGAGAAGACTGTGGGATGATATATTTAAATTTAAAGAGAAAAACTGCCAACCAAGATTCTATATCCAGCAAAATTGTCCTTCAAAAATGAGGGAGAAATTAAAACATTTTCAGACAAAAAAATCACTGAGAGAATTTGTGACCAAGAGACTAGCTCTGCAAGAAATACTAAAGGGAGCACTAGAGACAGATACGAAAAGACAGAAAAGACAGGTGTGGAGAAGAGTGTAGAAAGGAAGACTATGAGTAAAGGTAAAAAGAATGAAAATTAGATATGACATATAAAATCCAGAAGGCAAAATAGTAGAAGAAATTACTACCTGTGCAGTAATAACACTAAACGTTAATGGATTATACTCCCCAATCAAAAGACATAGATTGGCAGAATGAATTAAAAAACAGGACCCATCTATATGCTGTCTCTACTCAAAGGACATGAGGGCAAGGACACAAATGGACATTTACACACCAATGTTTATAGCAGCATTATTTACAATTACCAAGACATGGAAACAGCCAAAATGTCCATCAACAGATGGGTGGCTAAACAAACTGTGACATATACATATGATGGAATATTATGCAGCTGTAGGACAGAATAAAGTTATGAAGTATGCAACAACATGGATGGACCTTAAGGACATTATGCTGAGTGTGATTAGCCAAAAATAAAAGGACAAATACTGTATGGTCTCACTGATATGAACTGACATTAGTGAATAAACTTGGAATATTTCGTTGGTAACAGAGACCATTAGAACATAGAAATAGGGTAAGGTATTGGGTATTTGGAGCTGAAGGGATACAGACTGTGCAACAGGACTGAATCTAAAAACTCAGAAATGGACAGCACAACACTACTTAACTGTAATACAATTATGTTAAAACACTGAATGAAGATGAAAGTGAGAATGATAGAGGGAGGAGGGCTGGGGGCATGAATGAAATTACAAAGAAAGATAGGCGATAAAGATTGAGATGGTATAATCTAGGAATGCCTAGAGTGTATAATGATAATGACTAAATGGACAAATTTAAAAATGTTTCTGCATGAGGAAGAACAAAGGAATGTCATTACTGCAGGGTGCTGAAAATAGATGGTAATTAATATTTTAAAATTTCAACTTATGTGGGAGACTAAATCAAAAAATGTTTATTTTCAACTTATGTGTGAGACCAAATTAAAAAAAAATTATATTTTGACTAGTGCATCTCCTAATATAACTTAGGTAGATAGTTGGTTGAACAACATAAGTACATGGAACCTTGGGTAGGACATTAGATTTTATTGGTTTGTCCAGAGTGATGCCCCGATGAATCCCAGAGTGATTTGACCAGTGAGTGGAAAAGTATATGCAAAGTCCCCTTCCAGGAATGGTGAGAACAGGGGAAAATTCAACCTCCCCAAGTTGAATTCTTGATATTCTCACAAGCAATGTGGACAACCAAAGCTATAGGCTGAGCCCCCAGTCTTAAGGTTTGTTCACATGAAACTTAACCCCACAGGGGACAGGTCAAGCCTACTTAAAATTAGGCCTAAGAGTCACCTCCAAGAGAACCTCCTTTGTTGCTCAGATGTGACCTCTGTCTCCAGCCAATACAACAAGCAAACTCACCACTCTCCCCTGTCTACGTGGGACATGACTCCCAGGAGTGTGGATCTTCCTGGCAACATGGGACAGAAATCCTAGAATGAGCTGAGACTCAGCATCAAGGGATTGAGAAAAACTCTAGAATGAGCTGAGACCCAGCACCAAGGGATTGAGAAAACCTTCTCGACCAAAAGGGGGAAGAGTGAAATGAGACAAAGTGTCAATGGCTGAGAGATTCCAAACAGAGTCGAGAGGTTATCCTGGAGGTTATTCTTATGCATTAAGTAGATATCATCTTGTTGTTCAAGATGTAGCAGAGAGGCTGGAGGGAACTGGCTGAAAATGTAGAGCTGTGTTCCAGTAGCCATGTTTCTTGATGGGGATTGTATAACGATATAGCTTTCACAATGTGACTGTGTGATTGTGAAAACCTTGTGTCTGATGCTCCTTTTATCTACCTAGTCAACAGACGACTTGGAATAAAAATAAATAATAGGGGGAACAAATGTTAAAATAAGTTCAGTTTGAAATGCTTGTGATCAATGAAAGCGAGGGGTAAGGGGTATGGTATGTAAATTTTTTTTTCTTTTTCTGTTTTTGTTTTATTTTTCTGTTGTCTTTTTATTTCTTTTTCTGAATTGATGCATATGTTCTGAGAAATGATCATCATGATGAATATGCAACTATGTGATGATATTGTGAATTACTGATTATATATGTAGAACAGAATGAGCATATATTAAGGATGTTTGTGTTTCTTTCTTGCAATTTTTTTATTAATAAAAAATTATATTAAAAAAATCCCTATCTCACCCTACCCTTTTTTTTTTATACCATTTGGTCCCCTTCTCTATTCAACTGACATATGAACTTGTTCTTTCTAAAAGAGTCAGAAGGGATCTTGAATTTATTTCAGTAGATGTGAATCAACAATGTTTGGGAAAGGTGCCCCTATGCCATCCAAATGAGTAGAACCATTTAAAAAGTTACAGTTTTATCAGTTTTCACTTTTGATAGTATAATGCTTTTTAATATTCCCTGAATCTATATTTCTTTCATCAGCCACGGGACTCAAGCCCACTCTCACCTTCCTTGGTGATTAGCTCAGAATTTGCTCATCTGAAAATTACTTACCAGCTCTGACCATTTACCAAGGGAAATCTGAACATAAACATGATCATTTTTAATATTTTGTTGGTAAGTTATTTTTTTTTTTATGTGCATGATCTGGAGTCAAACCGGGGTCTCCCACATGGAAGGCGAGCATTCTGCCACCGGACCACCTGTACGCCTGATAAGTTACGGTTTCTTTACACTTATAGTCCTGATGTTTTATTTTCATTAAGAATTTTCAAGTTGCATTTTGTTGTGAAGAAGCTGTTTTTAACATTAAATGATTACTTTAAAGTTTGTTTTAAATAGATTAATAAAATCTAAAAGGTTCAAGAGAGCATAAGTAAAAAGTGAATAAAAGTATTCCCCCTTCTCCAGGTCTCTCAGTTCTTTTCTTCAGGAGCAAGTATTGGTATCATTTTTTTCTATTCTTCCAGACGTATTCAATGTATAAACAATTGATAGATATATATATCACTATGTATATTTATATATATAAGCTTTTGTTTTTAAACACTGAGAGTCACTACATATGACCATTTTAGTATCGTGCCCTTCTTTTTTTAATTTTTGCTCTATATATCTTGGAAATCTTTCCACAATGAGGCATATAAACTCTCATTGTTTTATCAGTGGTGTAATATTTTATTGTATGGGTATACAAAATTTATTAAACAGTCAACTTTGGATGGACATTAAGGTTATTTATATACTTCTGTTGTTACGAATAGTAGTATAGTGACTAAACTGATATACACATATTTGTGTGAGTGTATCTGTAGGATAAATGTCTACAAGAGAACTACCGTCAAAGGTATTTAAACTTGAAATCTAATGGCCCTTACCGCTCCTCCACCACTGAGTTTTTAATTTGCACTTTAATATTATAAATAAGTTTAAGCAGGATTTAGTATGTTAAGAAGTCATCTTTTTTTTTCTCTCTTCTGAGAAATAGCTGTTTATGTCCTTTGTGCTTCATTGGGTTTTAAAAATTGATTTATAGGAGTTCTGTATGTATTAATGAAATTAGATCTTTGTCATATGTATTATAAATAGCTTCAGCAGTTTTTCATTTGTCTTTCGTCTTTTCTCATTATATTTTCCTACAGAATTTAAAAATATATAAAATTAAATGTGAAATTAAAATGCATGCATAATACATGTATATGTATGTGTGTGTGTCTGCATGTATAATGAGTTTATTTGATAGTTTCTATTCAAATCCTCTATCACAAGTTTCTTCTCACCTTCCCCCATCACCTATTAGATCTCATTTCTTCCCCAGAAAACCTTGTTCCTTAAAAGATCAATGTATTTTGCTCATTGCTCTATTGTACCACACACACAAAATAGATTGAGCGTTAAGACACCAATGTCAGAAACAGCAACAAAACTACTAAGTTCAATATTTCGTTGTAGTTCTTTTGTCCTTAGAATATGTCCTGTTAATGGTAGACTGTTAGAAAGTTATTCGAATAAATTCTTTTCTCCGTGTGGTTATGGAACCAATTTATTTAAGTAGAATTTAATTTATCCATCTTTTTGAAAATGGCCTCTGAATTCTGTATTATGCAAAGATAGCTCTCCCCACTAGGCTCTCACAGAACTTTTCCCATGTTTCTTTAAGTACTTTTACTTTTTAATTTTTACATCCCACTCTATGCAAGGACGACAAAATCTAGTAGACTAATAATGCAAAAAATAATTACTAACTGTAGCAGATTGAATTATGTGCCCCAGAAAAACATGTTCTTAATTGTAATTCATTCCTGTGGATGTAAACCCATCGTAAATAGGAACTTTTATTTAATTGAGAAATCTTCACACATACAGTGTGTGTATGACGCACAATCAGTAGTTCACAACATCATCACATAGTCATGCATTCATCTCCATGGTCACCTCTGGGAACATTTGCATCACGCCAGGAAAAGAAACAAAAAGAAAAAACTCGTACATAACACACAACCCACCTCTCCCTCCCACCGACCACCAGTATTTCCATTTGCCCAACTTATCCCATCCCTTGTCCCCCCTATGATTTATCAGTCCTTCTATCCATGTTTTTTTATCATCGGTCTACACCCTGGACATAAGGAACATCAGACACAAGATTCTCACAGTTCCACAGTCACATTGTAATCATTATCTTCATTCAATCGTCTTCAAGAATCCAGGCCACTGGAGCACAGTGTAGATAGGAGCTTTATTTATTATTGTCAGCATACTGTATGGCGGGGTCACATTTCATTACTTTCCCATGTGAGTAGCCCATTATTGCAGCACCATTTATTGAATTTTTCTTTGTGTGTTTGTCTTTTTTTGGTAGAAGTGTATGGACTGGGAATCAAACCTGGGTCTTCCACATGGCAGGTGAGATTTCTACCACTGAACTACACTTGCACCCCAGATAGGAACTTTTGATGAGGTTATTTTAATTTATGCTGTGGCCGACTGAATCAGGATGGCTCTTAATCCTGTTATGGAGATCTTATAGAGAAGGCCACAGAGAGACAGCCCTGGGGAGAAGCCAGAAGCTGGAAGACTAAGAGAAAGGAGATGACATCACTAAGTGACAGAAAGCCAGGGAACCCCAAGAATCACTGGCAGCCAGCCCCACAACACCACAGTCTGCAGAGAGAAAGGCATTGCCTTGTTGATGCCTCAGTTTTGGAATTCTCCTAGCCTCAAAACCGCGAGCCAATAAATTCCTGATTTTAAGCCAACCCACTGTATGGTATCTGTTTTGGCAGTCAGGAAACCAAAACACTAATCATCGCAGAAAAAAGTACAAACAAGGTAGGTGTTCTAGTTTGCTAGCTGCTGGAATGCAATATACCAGGAACGGAATGGCTTTTAACAAGGGGAATTTAATAAGTTGCTTATTTACAGTTCCAAGGCCAAGAAAATGTCCCAATTAAAACACGTCTATAGAAATGTCCAATTTAAGGCATCCAGGGAAAGATACCTTGATTCAAGAAGGCCAATGAAGTTCAGGGTTTCTCCCTCAAGTGAAAAGGCACATGGCGAATAGGGTCAGGGTTTCTCTCTCATCTGGAAAGGCATGTGGTGAACACAGCATCATCTGCTAGCTTTCTCTCCTGGCTTCCCTTCACGAAGTTCCCCGGGAGGCATTTTCCTTCTTCATTTCCAAAGGTCCTGGCTGGTGGACTCTGCTTCTCATGGCTATGTCATTCTGCTCTGCTCTCTCTGAATCTCCTTCATTCTCCAAAATATTTCCTCTTTTATAGGACTCCAATAAACCAATCAAGACCCACCCAAATGGGTAGAGACATGTCGTCACCTAATCCAGTTTAACAACCACTCTTGACTAAATCACATCTCCAGGGAGATGATCTGATTACAGTTTCAAACATATAGTATTGAATAGGGATTATTCTACCTTTATGAAATGGGATTTTGATTAAAACATGGCTTTTCTAGGGGGCATACTTCCTTTCAAACCAGCACAGCAGGACTCCACTTTGGCAGAGGAGGGTGGTGATTGCATTAACAGAGCAGGGGGCCAGGATAGAGAAAAGACAAATTCCCACTGCTTGGAACCAGTGTCCTGGTTCTGGGGCTCTGTCCCAGGAATGGATCAAAAGGCAGTGCCAGGCCAGGGAGACATAAAGACACGGGGGTCCAACAACCGGGTGACTTGATGCTCAGCCAGCCACCTGGGCTGTTACAAGTGGCCTGATTCCCTGGTCTGACACAGACCAGCTCTGGAGCCTGGGGAAACCAGGTGCCCCCAGCAGGTGATTTTAATACAACCCGAAGGGAATGAATGATTGACTAGAAACTGATTTCAGAAGTTCCTAATACTTGCTCCCATCTCTCCTCATTGAGGATCTTTCTACCTGCTAGAGATAATAGTTTCACTGTCACGATCCTGAAGTATCTCCTAATTTGTTCTGTTGTATAATTATTGTAGGAGAGAAGGATTTAATTCCACCCCCTAAAGTATGATTTTTGCATGTATAGTTGTTTACTGCATGATGGGGGCCACATTTCATTATTTTTCCACATAAGTATCCTGTTATTGCAGCCACATTTGTTGAATTTGGGGGGGACCAGGAATCGATCCAGGTCTCTTGCATGGCAGGTGAGAATGCTACCACAGAACTACCCTAGCACCCCCTGATTTTTGCATATATTAAAAAAAAATGTAAATTGCGATAGCCTTATGGCAGGTCTGCTGTTGTTTATGAGTGTGTTTTTTAGTAAAATGTATATTGAAGTAGAACCTCCATACAGAAAACTGCGGAGACCATGAATGCACCCCATGGAACGACCATCCAGATGGAGAGAAAGCACTACCAGTCTACAGAAGGGGCATGCCCCTTCCAAGTCACTGCCCATCCCTGCAGAGGGAAATGGAATCATGTCCTCTCTTTATCTGGAGGTTTTTATTCAACTTTATGTTGTCAGGTGGGGCAACAGTTGGCAATGATCATTCCTGCATTCCATTGAGTGAATATTCCACAATGTTTTTTTTTCTTCCTATTCTACTGTTGTTGGGCATTTGGATTGTTTCCAGCTTTTAATTCCAAATAGGGCTGTATGAGAATTCTTATACATGTTTTTTGGGAATATATGTTTGCATTTCTATTGGTTATATACCTAGCAGTGTAATTGCTGGGTTTGGGGGTAAATATGTGTTCAGATTCAGGAGAAATGACCAAAATTTTCCAAAGTGGCTATGTCAACTGATGTTAATTTTTCTTCTAATTCATACTGATAGATGCACTGAAAATGGTATTTAAAACTGAATATTCCATGGGTAACATTTTTTTTTTTAATGTTCTAGGTCAAAATCGTTTTGGCTCTGTTTTCTGGTTTAGAACTTTGGGATCTTGTTTAATTTTTATGTGCTGTTTAATTGCCACTAGCAGAGTTGTCCCTATTTAATATCTTAGGCCTCCTCTATTTATTCCTGGTAGCTATTAAAGAAATTAAGACTTGGATTTAGTATTGATTTCTTCCACATTGCACCACCCCTCCACAAGTGTACCTGTCTCCAAGGTCCTGTTTTTGCTGTAACCTGGAGGCTGACCCCTTAATGACTTAGCAATGATGGCAAGAAGATGGGATGGTCGTGGCGATAACCTAATAATCTTTCTAGCTGCCCGCAGCTGGGACCTCACCTATACTTGATGTGTATGGCTTTCCTGATATAACAAGTATCCTTTTTAGTTAAAAATAATTATTATTTTATGTAACAGGCTGATTGGCATTGCTAAGGAGAACTAAGGATCTATAGTTCCTTGCCCTGTGGACACCAACCTTCTTTTGGGAGATGAGTTTCAGGGTTTTTGAAAATCTGGGAGGCAAGTACTGAAATGGGCTCCATGACTCATTCGTCAGACTAAGCCTTTGTATTATAAAGAAGTCTCTACATTTAAATGTGTATAAAACATATTTCGTTTATGTGAATATTAAACTTCACCTGCTATGTAGTGTCTTTCCTTAGGCTGACAACTGGTATCTGTTAAAAATGAAGTTCTGGATTGCCATTCTGATTTGTATAATTATAAAAAAGATTGCAAAACAGAATTCTTATATGCCCACCTAAAAAACATAGTCCTGTTTTTTGTGTGACTAAAAAAATTTTTTTAAAGAATGAGTTGAAGTAAATGGATCACCGTCTATGGATTTATGCCTGAAAGGCTGAAATAGCTTGCTTTGACTGGTGATGACTATCTAAAGACGCTGAACATTGATTCCAAAAATGAGAGGATCACACTGGTCAGAACAGAGGGTATGCATTTATCACCTTCTGTGGAAAGGAAGCTGCACAGGAAGTGTCAAACTGTGTGATAGCTATGAAATCTGTCCTGGTAAACACCCTAGAGTGTGCATTTCTGTGGCAACTAACAGTCCTTTTGTTGGGTCACTTCTGAACAACAAGACCAAGGAAAACATTCTGGAAGAATTCAGTAAAGTCACAGAGGGTTTGGTGGACGTTATTCTCTGCCATCAACCCAATGACAAAAAGAAGAATTGGGAGTCTGCTTCCTTGAATGTGAGGATCACAAGTCAGCAGCACAAGCCAGACATTGGCTGATGAGTGGAAAAGTGAAAGTCATGGGGAAATGTAGCTACAGTTGAATGGGCTGACCCTGTGGAAGAACCAGATCCAGAAGTCACAGCCAAGGTGAAAGTTTTATTAGTGAGACAGTTGGCTGCTACAGTGACAGAAGAAATATTGGAGGAGTCATTTTCTGAATTTGGAAAACTTGAAACAGTGAAGCAGTTGAAAGATTATGTGTTTGTTCATTTTGAAGACAGAGGAGCCACTGTTACAGCCATGGATGAAATGGATGAAATGAATGGCAAAGAAATAGAAGGAAAAGAAATTGAAATAGTCTTAGCCACGCACCAGACAAGAAAAGGAAAGAGCCCCAAGCTGCTAGACAGGCTTCCAGGAGCGCCATGTATGAAGGATACTATTATCACCCTCCTCGCATGCCCCCTCCAGTTAGAGGTCAGGGTCGTGGTGGGGGGAGAGGTGGATAGGGCTACCTTACCAGATTACTATGATGATTACTACTGCTATGATTATCATGACCATTGTGGAAGCTATGAGGGTCTGTGCTACAGCTATGATGATGGCTATGCAGTAAGAGGAAGAGGAGGAGGAAGGGGAGGGCATGGGGCTCCACTACCACCAAGGGAGTGGGGACCATCTCCAAGAGGTAAAGCTGGTTGTTCTCAGAGGGGGACACCTTTGGGACCACCAAGAGTTTCCAGGGGTGGCAGAGGGGGTTCTGCACAACAGCAGAGAGGCCGTGGTTCCTGTGGAGCTCGGCCAAGCATGGGGGCAATGGAGGAGGCAAGAGAAAGGCAGATGGGTACAACCAACCTGATTGCAAGTGCCATCAGACCAACAGCCAACAGACCTGGGTTTCCCAATCCCACTGCTCAGCAGCCACTTCAGCAAGTGGTGACTTCTCTGGTAACTATGGTTACAATAATGACAACCAGGAATTTTATCAGGATTCTTATGGGCAACAGTGGAAAGAGACAAGTGTGGGCTTGAAAATGATAGTGGCAAATTGTGATTGGCTCTAGATCTACCATCTTCGAAAAAATTGGCTTAACTGTTTCATCTTTAAGTAACAATTTGCTGCCATTTGTATTGAGCTGAAGAATCACTGTTGTGTATATATTCATGTCTTTTTATTTTTCCTCTTTCATAAATGCTCTTGGGCATTATTAGGCTTGCAGAGTTCCCTTATTCTGGGAGTTATAATGCTTTTATGGTTTCATTTTAGCTTCAAAACAATCTGCGTACACTGATAAATCATGATTTTGCAGAACCTTTGGTTTTGGACAGTTTAATTTTTTTTGGATTTGGGAAAGATTACACAACAGTATGGAGTATACTGTAAATAAAAGTACAAGCTAGCGCTTTGTCTTGATAGTTCTAAGAAATTAAAACAAACAAATTTAAGTTTTCTTGTATTGAAAATAACCTATGATTGTATGTTTTGCATTCCTAGAAGTAGGTTAACTATTGTTTTTAAATTGTTATAACTTCAGGGCGGCTGCCGTGGCTCAGCAGGCAGAGCTCCGACCTACCGTGCTGGAGGTCTGGAGTTCAATCCCTGGTGGGTGCCTCCTGCCCATATGCAAATTAAAAAAAAAATTGTTATAACTTCGCATCTTTTTGAAATCTGCCCTACAAAATTTGTTTGGCTTAAACATAAAAGCTGTGAAAATTTGTTCTTTGATGTGATTGTATTTCCAATTTCTTGTGATTGTATTTCCAGCTTCTTGTCAGATTTCAATAAAATGCAAAAATCTAATAAAACAAAAAAAGATGAGAGGATCATTCATTTATTCATCCAGATATTTAATTGTGTGTGTGTGTGTGGGGGCAGGCACCGGGAATTGGACCTGGGTCTCCAGCACGGCAGGCGAGAACTCTGCCTATGGAGTCATCATGGCCCACCGTTAAATTTTTTATGACCCATGTACTATGACTCTAGGCTGGTAGGGAAACAGATAAATTAAAAATAAGTCCTGGATGCACGGGTAGTTCAGTGGTTAGAATGCCAGCCTTTCATGCGGGAGACCTGGGTTCAATTCCCGGACCATGCACCACCACCCCCCCCAAAAAAAAATCCTAGTTGTACTCAACTTGAATTCTCATGTCTAGGAAAGGATTAAGCCAAGTACACAGAAAGCCATGAAACAAAGTTTAAGTGATCAGTGCCTTGTGAGAGGAATTAGTCAAGTGTCATGAGGCTCCAGAGGAGGAGGAGTTGCTGTGAGCTTGAAGAATTTGGAAAGAATTTACAGAGGAGGTAGCATCAGAGCAGGATTTGGAAGACTGGGGAGGATTTAGATATATGAATTGAGGGGAAGGAATTCCTGTCATAACTCTCATTGCCAACAGGGGCTGGGAGTATCAGATGGGCAGAAAACAAGAAAATTAAAAAAGAGCTTGAGCCAAAAACAGAAAAGTCCTCCACAAAAAGTGAGACTTTCAAAAAGTGGAGACAAGAGAATGCTGATTGGTAGTTGTCAGGGGACAGTTGGGTGCTTGAGAGAGTGGGTCCAGGTGAGACCCACCACTGGGCAATGGGGTTGTTGGGGCTGATTGTGACTGTTCTCTTCTGCTGCCTTTAAGCTGCAGTATCTTAAAGGGACCAGGTTCAAGCACAAATAGCTGCCTGACTCCCTGAGTAGGTAGGAAAAGGGTAGGGAACATGTGAGCAAAGGTCTAGAAAGGGCTGCTAGGGATTTGTTTAAGGAACCATGAGTAGCTCAGTTTGGTGAGCGATGATGAGAACCAGGAGACAGAACATGTGGAAGGTAGTGTGGGCTGAGACCATGCAAGACCTGGACACCAAAGAACTTTGGGTTCTTTTCCTGAAGGCAGTTAAGTTTCCTTTATTTGAGCTATACCAGAACGATCGTTCTGGCATCTGTCCCTGTGCCTTTGGTTGTTTTGGAAGGACCTTGCAGACTAAAATACTCATTGTAGCCACAGCTTACAACTATCACCCCTCTTAGGAAGGGCATGGTTGTGTTCTGAAGTTCCTCAGGGTCCATATACCCATCCCCAGAGCTAAGGTGATAGAGATGAAGGGCGGGAGTGTCCAGGGGAAAGTTTTCCTGGGAACCTGAAAGAGTACTTGAGCCAGGAGGATATCTGAGCCACATTTTGGTGAATCAGGAGGTCACAGAGTGTGTTGCTTGGATGGAAGGGAAGGCTCATAGAGGAAGCTAAAAGGAGGCCCAGGAAGATAATAGGTGTACAAGTCAACAGGATAAGCTGAGGGTGGAAGGCAGCCTGCTCATGCCAGTGAGCCTGGTGGGTAGAGAGTAGGGAAGATCTAGGCAACAGCTGATGTAGACCGTCTGGGATTTTGGTCTGCAACTTTTTGCCTATGCCTGTGAGTTGTTGCCGAGACTGCTGTTGATAGCCTGAGCATCCCATTTAGGGCCATAAAGCAGAGATAGGTAAAAATGGGTGGTAAAGTAGGAGGAGGAGAAAAAGAAAGTGTATATATGTATGTATTTATTGTTATGTACTAAATTTATTGTTGGTGGAAGAAAAAAATTGGATATTTTTAAATACTTAAAAATTATTTCCAAGCAAGGCCTTAACATATAGTATCATTACATACAAAACTAAAATGATATATATCATTATATTTATATACATATACACACACACACAAATTAGAAGTCACTGCTATGCCTTCTAAGCTTCCTGATGAAGGAATGTCACTAATGAGAATGTCAACGAAGTCTCAGGTCACACACAGGGCCACGAGCAGAATCTCTGAGGATTTCTGAGCTTGGGGTTCAGTTCAGTTCTTGACATCTTAGGTTCAAAAACTAGATTTTCTTAGTCCATCTAGTGATCGCCTCATGGTTGCTAAACTGCCAGGAGACTGATGTATTCATCAGAATTGTGGTAGAATGAATTGCAATGGGGGTTCCCATCCATGCCCTTAGGATGACTGCTGCCTTCATTTCTAGTAGAAAGGCTCTCAAGTGACTGCATTATTAATCAGAAGACAGTTTCCTAAGGAGAGAATCTGAACAAGGAAAGAATTTAGAGTTCCTGTGGGGAATATGTCACCTCTTGTGGTAGGTTGAATTATTTCCCCCTGAAAAAAATCATGTTCTTCATCTTCATCTCATTTCTGTGGATATGAACCCATTGTAAATAGGATCTCTTAAAAGATGTTACATTTGGTTAAGGTGTGGCCCAACTGAATGAGGTTGGGTCTTAATCAAGTTTACAGGACTTCCTTATAGAAGAAATTCAGAAATAGTGAGAGAAAAAGCCATGGGAAGAAAGTGGAAGTCAATGGAACTGGGAGAAAGGAGAAGACATTGCTATGTGCATTGGCATGTGGCAGAAAAGCCAAGGAACCCCAAGGATCACCAGCAGCCAGCCCCAAAATGCCACGGTGTTCTAGGAGAAAGCATTGCCTTGCTGATGCCTTGGTTTTAGACTTCTCCTTGTCTCAAAACCATGAGCCAATAAATTCCCCTTGTTTAAGTCCCATTGTATTGTTTAAGCCCATTGTATTGGATTTGTCTTAGCAACCAGGAAACTAAGACACCTGTGTTCCTGTAAAGCCTGACGGAAAAAACCCTTCTCATCAGAGAACCTTCTCCTGTGAGGACTGTTTGTCCAGTGACACACTAGGGTCATAGGGCCAAATGCTTTTGGCAACTTTTTTCTCCCCAAATCCATTTTTTCTTCCTAGCTCACCTCCTCTCTGACACATCCTTCTTTAAATGTCTTTAGTATCAATGACTAAAGCTACAATCAAGAGCTATTCCTGTTGGCCTGGCAGATGAGGCAGAGTCAAACTTTCCAGAATTTGAGGGGTGGATTACTATCTCAACTAATGGTGTTTATTAAATCAGGGTGTTGGAAGGATTTCAGTTTCTCCAAATATTTTCCAAGTTGACTAGTCTGTTAATTATGTTGGGAAATCAACATGACCTATTTTTCCAGCAACTCTAACAATTATCTTCTCTGAAGCTACAGTAAGAAGGGTAAGCTGTATAGATGAAGCACTCTGTAGTCTAGACAAACTCCTACAACACATCTTGTATTTCCCTCCATTGATGCCCAATTTCTTCCCCCACCAGAGGAATAGGTAGCTTTGCTACAAAGAGGAGCCCAAGACAGTTCTCTTGACCATTGCTTCCACTGTGAAACCTTTAGCTTACATTTCTCTGGCCCTGCTCAGGGCTCCTGACTAACAACTTAGCTCTAAAACTAAACTCTAGCATTCCCCCATGTTTTAGAATCTTTTCTTGGTGTATGTGAATATGTTTTCCCTAAGAAAATTTTAGAAAACAATAATGTAGTGGGGATCCCCTTTCAGTCCCACTTCAAATTCTTTTCAGGCACCAGAGAGTGAGCTTGTAATGTTTGGACACTGAGGCAGATGGTCTTCCAAGTGGAAGTTCCAGAAGGTAGAAATAAATGCAGCTCTGTGTGAATGCATGAGGGATTGTTGGCAGGTTGACATAGAGGGCGAGGATCAGATAGGATGAGTCATCTCAGGAAACAATATGTGGGTGGAGATGGTAGGTAGAGTCACACGGTGTGTATTTGTTTCAGAGTTAATCTATTAATACTGCTCCACATGATGTAGGCAAAGCATTTGACTCTGTTTTCCGGAAAATAAACATGGAAAACCCTGTGTAATCACAAGGATGAAGTAAGAGATTAAGGGTCATTGACACCAAGGGTATAGTGCTAACCTGTCTTTCCCTCCTTGCCATTTAACTCTACTGCTACCAAGCCCCCAGGTAGGTCAGGATTACGTAGTAGAAAGAGTGGACTTTAGAAACATGCAGACCTGGGTTTTATTTACAGCTCCTCCGTTTATCTAACGCAGATGACTTGACTTCTTTGAGTGTTAGTTTTCTCCTTTGTAAAACTGAGATATAACTACTTCATCGAATTGTGAGAGTTTTTACGTTGTAAAAGTGCTCAATAAATAGTAGGTACTCAATAAATGGTAGCTGTCATTATTTAGAGGACCTACTGATACTAGTTTGTTCTTTAACCAGGAGAAAAGACATTTGACAAGACCTAATGTTTCGTCTTTGGTTCTTGCTGTTAAAATCTTGGATCCCAGATTTTTTTTTTCTTTATTTTGACATATTGAAGTTAAGTGATAATCCTATAATTCTGCTGGAGACTCAGGAAATGCAAGCTTTTTGTTCTTGATGTTGTTTGTTTGCAGGTAAATAAAAGATGAAATCTTGCATCTTATAATGCAGTGCTTTTTAGTGGGCCCAGTGGATCGTGAACAGACAGGTGCTGGGTAAATCAGCTCTGCAGAATCCCACTGGGCACAGACAATGGGCGACGGCAAGCAAAGTCCTTGGAGATAACGTGACCACTAGAGGCAAAGCCTTTAAATGGGGTTCTTGTGTGTATGTAAATCTTTTTTAATTCAAAAAAATTTTAAATTTTTTATTGTGGCAACATAAACAACATAAAATCCTCCATTTTCATCACTTTGAAGCATACAAATCAGTGGCATTAATAACATTGACATGTTGTTCTACCATCATCTCAAACAGAAACTGTATACTCACTCATTAAGTACTGACTCCTGATTCCCCTCACCCGCCACTTTCCCACCCCAAACCACTAATCTACTTTCCGTCCCTATGGATTTGCATAGTCTAGTTATTTCAAAAAAAGTGAATTCATACAACATCTGTCCTTTTGCGTCTGGTTTATTTCATACAACATGATGTACTCAAAGTTTGTCCACATTGTAGGATGTATCAAAACTTTATTCCTTTTTACGAGTGAATCATATTCCATTGTGTGTATATACCACATTTTATTTATCCACTCATCTGTTGATGGATACTTGTGTTGCTTCCACTTATTGTGAATAATACCACCATGAGCATTGGTGGGCATATGAAGTTAAAAGAGCTGTTGGTTACTCTCAGTGATTTTTTTCTGTACCCGCATCCCTTTACACAAATAACAATGAGCATCTATAACAATGTTTTATGGCAAAAGGCAATGGGATATAGGACATAGACTATGAAATTAATGATTATGGTATATGGCTCTGTGATTAGTACACATAAATATCATTGATGTTAGTGCAAATGTTGGTTCAAGGACTAGACAAATTACACATTTTCCTCCACAGTTACCTGTCTTTCTAATGACTCTCTGGTTTGAAACTTTGCTTTCCTTTTGCACTCTTCCCTCTTTGTCCCCTTCACATCCAAAAGGTGCCATCTACTGTCTAAATTGTCTTAGGCAGTATTTCTACTCTTTCTTATCCCTCACTACCAGCTGAGGTGGGGTCCTCTTGCCTCTGTGTCTTAGTGTTGAATTTCTGCAAGGCAGATTCTGATACAAGTACCCTGGCATGGGTGAGGGAGAGTAGGAGAGGAGAGAGTGATAAAGGGAAGGAGGAAAAGCCCAAATCAGGATGCTACTGAGATTGTTGCTTTGGGTAGTGGAGAAGCAATTTCACTGGGAACTTTTAAGAGGGTACAGAAGGCATCAGAAAATTGTTCTCCTGAAGAACAGAAGACAGAAACATTTATTTAATGCTTTGTCCCTCATTAATTGAGGGTAGACTGTACTTACGAGCTGCATTTGCCCTGGGTTCCAGCAGGGTCTTGCAGCATTAGAGAAGGCCTGGGGCCGTCAGCCAAGAGACTGCTTGTCTTATTTCCCACCTGTTATGACAAATACGACACAATGGATTCGCTTAAACAACAGGTGTTTATTGTCTCACAGGTTCAGAGGCCAGAAGGCTTGCTTCCTCCCGCGTAAGTAGCATTCTGGCTGGCTGGTAATTTTGGGTTCCTTGGCTTTTCTGTCATATGGCAATAGCTTTGCCTTTCTCTTCCCAGTTCCACTGACTCCTGGCTTCCAGCTCCTCCGTTCTTTTAAAAACTATTGTTCCCTGTAATAGGATTAAAACCCATCCTAATTCAGTCGGATCACGCCTTACCTAAAAACACCTTCAAAAGATCCTATTTACAATGGGTTCCTACCCACAGGAATGGGATTAAGATTCAGAACAGGGTTTTTTTCTGGGGACATAATTCAACCTACTAGTCCACTGTATGTTAGCTGAAACCAGAGGAGGGTTGAGGGGACGTAATGTGGGCACTGGCAGTGTCTGTTACACTGGACAGTTGTGATAGCTTCCAGCCTTCTGCATATCTGCATTCAATCCATCCTACATTTAATATCAGTTTAAACTTCTTAAAGAATGGTTTTTATCATGTATTTGCTCGAAAATCTTTAATATCTGATATCCTGGAGAAAAGCCAAATTCTTAGGGCTGACATTCCAGATCCCTGTGAGTTGACTTCAAACTCTTTAAACTCTTTAAACCTTATAGAGAACCTGATGCCAGTCAACCTGAGTTATTGACAGTCCCTCAAATGCCCCCCAGGCATTCCACCTCCTACACTTACTCATGCTGTTCCCCCTGAGGGGAACAGCCTTCTTCTCTTCGCTACAATTTGGAATCCTAGTCATGCCTCAAGGGATAGTTCAAATGTCAGCCATATTAATTTTCTATTGCTGTGTAACAAATTCCTACAAACTCAATGGCTTAAAACAACAGCCATTTCTAGCTCTGTAGGTTAGAAGTCCAGGCTGGATTGACTGAGTTCTCCAGTCAGGGCCTCATAAGGCTGAAATCAAGGGGTCGGCTGGGCTGAGCTATTTATTATCTGTTGGCTCTGGGAAAGAATTGCTTACGAGCTTATTCATATTGTTGGCTAAATTCAGTTCCTTGCAGTTGTAGGAATGAGGTCCTGTCTTCTTTTTAGCTTTTATATGAAGGTTGCTCTCAGCTGGCAGAGGCTGCTCTGAAGTCATTCACATGGCCCCTCCATCTCAGCAACAGAGGACCTCCTTGGAGTCAAAGCTCTCTCATGCTTCAAATCTCCTTGACTGCTTCTACCACCAGCTGGAGAAAACTCTCAGCTTTTAAAGGATTCATGTGATTAGATTGGGCTCACATGTTTAATCTCCCTTTTGCCATGTAAGGTGACATATTTGGAGAGTGATATCTTTCTCATCATATTCACAGGTTACACCCACACTCAAAGGAAAATAGATTATATAGAGTCAAGATCAGTCGTTGGGAAATCAGTCTTAGAATTTTGCCTCCAACACTATCTTATCATGAATGCCTTTCCTGATCTCTTCTAATGAAAACTATGTCCTTCCTCGAGCCCTATAACAGTTTACCATAATAAACTCTATGTGTGTGCACAGGACTTACTGTACTCTATTCTACTGTCCCCACAGACAAGTAGAGGACATTGGTTTTGCCTGCTTTCCATTGATCTTTCTTAGTACTGGTTCCTCAAAGTTCCTGAATTATTTTTGTGCCAGAACATATTTTGGTACTCTGTTATATTTAAATGCAAAAAGACACATATAGGACAAACTATATTAATGTTGAATGTTCAGAGCAATGAAATAAATGAAATTCTATAGAAAAGCAAGTTCTTGAATATAATTTTTACAAGTGTTCTCCGTGACATTTTTGTTCTGTCTTCTTGTTGGGTAAGTATGAAATAACCCTCTTTATTCCTTTTATTGCTATTTCCTTAAATTCTGTCATGTTTTTATTGAGATATCAATTTTCATTTTATGGATGATAAGATGTGTACCTGGAGGGCATTTAGTTGGAATTTTAAAATTCAGTCTAAGATTCTATCTTTTAATTGGTGTCTCTTATCATTTATATTTATTATGATTAGTAATATGTTTAGACTTTTCACTACTATCTAATTTTGTATTTTCTTTTTTCATGCTTTTACTTTACTTTTTGTTCTTCTTGCCTCCTATTGAATTCATAACTTTATTTTTCCTCTTATAATTCTGAATACAATATTTTGGTGGTTACCTTAAATTCTAACATGCATACCTAATATTTTCCTACAAAGTTTAATCAGTATTTATATAAAATGAGGCAAGAATTTAGTACTTCAACTTCCTTCTAAAGTGCTAAATTTAATTTAGTACTTCAACTTCCTTCCTTCTACTCCTCCAGCTAGTCTCATTAGCGGTTTGTTTGTTTTGATCTAAGCTTTTTATTTTGAGATACTTCTAGAACCATCAAAAAATATTACAAACCCCATAAAAAGAACTCCAACATATCTCTACTCCCCCAAATACCAAGATCCACTAATTTTAAGATTTTTCCACACTTGCCATATCACTCTATCTATCAGTCTATCTATCTACCTATCAATCCATTTTCTGAGCACTTCGGTAGTAGGCTGTATACATCATGCTCCTTGAAAACAATACGGTCATGGAGTACATTTCTGCCATATAAAAGGAAGGACTTTCACTTATGTATCCTTAAGTACAGCTATCAAGTTCAAGAAATTTAAAATTGCTATAAAGATTACAGTCTATATTCCAATTTTCTCATATGTCACAATAATTTCCTTTTGAGTCTTTTCTACTTCTTTGCTAGATCTACCCAGCATCATGTTGCCTTTAATTGTCATCATCTCTTTAGTGATTTTTTCTTTTTTTACCATGGGAACATATATATATATATAATATAAACTTTCCCATCTCAATCACTCCCAAGCATCCCATTCAGTGGGATTAATTACATTCAATATGTTATGGTACCTTCACTACCTTTCAATAGTAAAACGTTCCCGTTTTCCCAAACAGAAAACTTAAACCCCAACTCTCCCTTTCCCCTGGCCCCTGTCATTAAAAATCTGCTCTAATTTCTTTCTCTTTGAACTTGCATATTCTCTAATATTTCCTTTGCAGTTACCATGAGGCTTAAATTTAACAACCTTAATCTTTAACCACTTATTTGCTTTGATACTAACTTAACTTCAATAGTGTACATAAACTATGTTCCTATAATCCTTCGCCCCACCTTTATATAGTTGTCACAAATTACATGTTTATATACTATGAGTGTCAAACCACTGATTTATCATTATGCTTTATGGATTTGCCTTTAGATCCTATAGGAAGTCAAAAGTGGATATAAAAACTAAAAATCCAATATATAGGCATTTATATTTACTCCTGTCATTGCCCTTTAAATAAAGCTTTATTTCTTCATGCAGCTTTCATCTATTATCTATTGTTATTTCCTTTCAACCTGAAGAATTCTGTTTAGCGCCTCTTGTAGGGCCAATTTAGTGGTGACACACTCCCTCAGCTTTTGTTTATCTGGGAGTGTCTTAACCTCTCCCTCCTTTTTGAGACAGTTTTGCCAAATATAGAATTCTTGGCTGGTGTTTTTTTCCTTTCATACTTTAAATATGTCTTCCGCTGCCTTTTTGCCTCTATGGTTTCTATTTTTTTTTTTTTAATTTTTTTTTTTAATTTTTTTTTTTAATTTGCATATGGGCAGGAGGCACCAGGGATCAAACTCCAGACCTCCAGCACGGCAGGTCGGAGCTCTGCCTGCTGAGCCACGGCAGCCGCCCACCTCTATGGTTTCTGATGAGAAGTTGGTACTTAATCTCATTGAAGTTCCCTTGTACATGACATATTGCTTCCCTCTTACAGCTCTCCGAATTCTCACTTTGCATTTGATTGTTTGCTTATAATATGCCAAGATGTGTATCTAATTAGTTTATCCTGTTTGGCGTTCATTGAGCTTAGATGTGTACATTCATATCTTTGGTTAAATTTGGGAAGTTTTCAGCCATTATGCCTTTGAATATTCTCTCTGTCCCTTTCTCTCTTCTTCTCCTTCTGGGACTCCTATAATACATATGTCGGTATGCTTGAAGGTGTCCTACAGGTTCCTCAGGCTCTGTTTACTTTCTTCATATTTTCTTCTTTCTGCAACTCAGACTGGATGATTTCAATTGCCATATCTTCAAGTTCACTGATCTTTATTCTGCCAACTCTAATGTGCTGTTGAACCCCTCTAGTGAATTTTAAATTTCTGTTACTGTGATCTTCAGCTCTGTTTTGTTACTTTTTATAATTTCAACCTCTCTATTGATACTCTCTTTGCTTTCACCTATTGTTTCCCTGATTTCCTTCAGTTCTTTGTTCCTGTTTTCCTTTAGCCCTTTGAGAATATTTAGGACCATTTTAATAAAATCTTTATAAGTCCCAGGTCTAATCTTCCTCATTGTTGGTTTTAATTTCTGCTTTGCCTGGGCCATCACTTCCTGTTTATTTGTATGTTTTGTATTTTCTTATTGAAATGTAGGCATTTTGATATTTTGATGATGTGTTGTCACTGTAATTTAGACATTGAGGCTTCTATGCCTTAAGCTTTTATCCAGCCAGTTTATGACCAGTTTTCCTTGATTTCCAAGAGCTAACAACAACAACAAAAAGGAAATAAGTAAAAATCTTTTCCATTCTTTGAAGATTGACCTGTGCAAGTGTCCTCATTTCAGGACTTTTCAATATACAGAATTTAGAAGATAGCCTGTCTGGGCTTCCCTTATCCTTTCTAGAACCAGGACCATCCTGCCATTGTATATTTGAAATAATTTTTTTTTTAACTTTTATAATGCAAAACTTAAACATATGCAAAATAGCGAGATTGCCATATGCAGTGAACTTCATGATCCATCACGGCTTCAACAATTACCAGTGCATGCCAGCATCCTTTCATCTGTACTCTCACCCATTTCCACTTATTACTACTACCTACTAATCATTTTGAAGTCAATTCCACATTATTATAGTGCTGAAAACAAACAATAATTCCTTAGTATCATCAAATATCCTGTCAGTGTTAAATTTCCCAATTCTTTCTCTCTCTTTTCACCGTTTTATATTCAAATCAGTATTCAAATATAGTCCATACATTGTAATTGGCTGCTACGTCTCTTAAGTCTCTTTTAATCTATAGGTTCTCTCTTTCTAATTTTTTTTTGTCCTTTGCAATGTTATTTTGAAGAAACAACACTATTGGACCTATAGAATTTCATAGTGTGGATTTTGTTAATTATGTCTCCTAGATGTCAACTAATGTGTTCCTTGGTCCCCTGTAGTTAGATCAAAGCTTGTTCATTCAGGCTCAATTGTTTTTGGTAAGGATTTGTATCCAAAAATATGTAAAGAACTCTCAAAGCTAAAAACCCGATTTTAAAAATGGGTAAAGTTTTTGGTCAGACACCTTACCAAAGAAGATGTATGGGAGTAAATAAACACATGTAAAGATCTTCAACATGATTAGTAATTTATTTTCATTTTAAATGCAAATTAAAACCACAATGAGATACCACCACGAACCTATTAAAATGGCTAAAATGAAAAGACTAACTATATCAGGTAAGTGTAGGTGATGATGTGGAGAAACTGGAACTCTCACACACTGCTGGTGGGAATGTAAAATGGAATAAACACTTTGGAAAACAGCTTGGCAACTTCTCAAAAAGTCAGACATTTACACCTAATATATAAGTCAGCCATTCCACTCCTACTTATTTACCCAAGGGAAATCTTGTACTAATATTCATAACAGCTTTATTTGTAATAGCCTCAAATATACATATTGTCTGATTTCATTTATATAAAATTCTAGAGAATACAGACTATAGAGACAGAAAGCAGACGGATGACAGCAGTGGCTGTCTGATGATGAGCAGGTTAGAGAAGGTCAGAAATTAGGGATCACAAAGGGGCACAAGAAAACTTTTTTTCGGAATGAAGGATATGTTCATTATCTTGATTGTAACATTTTCACAGGTTTAAATATATGTCAACATTTATAAAATCTGTACAATTTATATGTAGTTGGTTGCATATCAATCAAATCTCAGAGCGGTGGACAGAATAATGTCCTGTCCCCCCAAAGATGTCCATGTCCTTATCCTTGGAACCTGCGACTGTGCTACCTTACGTGGTGTTCTAGTTTGCTAGCTGCTGGAATGTGATATACCAGAAATAGCTTTTAAAAAGGGGAATTTATTAAGTTGCTAGTTTACAGTTCTAAGACTGTGAAAATTTCACAATTAAAGCAAGTCTATAAAAATGTCCAAATGAAGGCACCAACAAGAAATTACCTTTACTCACTGTAAGCTGATGAAGTTCAGGGTTTCTCTCTCAACTGGAAAGGCACATGGCGAACATGGTGAAGCCTGCTAGCTTTCTCCCCAGGTTTCTTGTTTCATGAAGCTCTCTGGGGGATGTTTTCCTTCTTCACCTCCAAAGGTCACTGGCTGTGAGGGCTCTCGTGGTTCTTGAAGCTCTGCGTGTCTCTGATGCTCTCCCCAAAATATTTCTTCTTTTAAAGCATTCCAGTAAAACTAATCAAGACCCACCTAGAGTAGGTGAAGTCACATCTCCATTTAATCAAGGTTAATACCCACAACTGAGCAAGTCACATCTTTGTGGAGATAATCTAATCAAGTTTCCAGCCTGTAGTGCTGGATAGGGATTAAAAGAAAGGGCTGCCTTCATAAGATTGGATCAGGATTAAAGCATGGCTTTTCTAGGGCACATAATCCTTTCAAACCAGCACACATGGTAAAAAGGAGTTACAATTGCTAATCAGCTGGTCTTGACATAGGGAAATTATCCTGGATTATCTAGGTGGACCCAGTGTAATTACAAGCGTTCTTAAAAGTAGAAGAGGAGGCAGAAGAGTGAAGCACAGAGATGCTACTTGAGAAGGCTTTCAGTTGACTTTGGAGATGGAGGCCACTAGCCAAGGAACACAGTGGCCTCAAGAAGTTAGGAACAGGCTGGCAGAGATTGAATAGAATAGAGAGGCTATTCTGGGGGTTGATCTGATGGAAGTATCAGTTAGATAGTGCTGATTGCCACGATTTACTAAACCCCAACCAACATTACTCCTCTCAACTCTTAAGAAGACCTAGGGCTCAAACTAAGACTCTATAAAAGTTTCATGCACTTAGTTTGCTTTCCTGGAACCTATCATTTCCAGAGGGTTCCTAGGCCAGATAAATCCTGAAACCCAGAGGTACCAGCCTCTCCAGGATGATGAATTAATTACATCCCCCTGTCCTTTAGTATAGACACCCCTTCTCAACATAAAAAAGTCAGAACAGGCATTGCCTAAAGATCCTTATAGACTGAGAGAAGGATCAAAAGAGAAGGAGGAATTATAACAGAGAAAATAGATTTAACAAATGAGTATGACTGATGAATCACTATATTAATATTCCTTCTTGCCTCCAGTGTTTTGGAGCAGCTAGAAGGAAAAATCCGAAATAGTGGAATGGTAACCCATAACAGACACTGAAATCTGTTCCATAACTACTTATTGAAGTGTACTTTGAAAATTATTGCTTTCTCTTTCTTTTCTTTGTATATATGTTATATTTCACACACACACACACGGTTAAAAAAAAAGATGCTAGGAACAGCCCTTATTTTATAGCCAGTAAGAAAACAGAGACCTTGGTCCTACATCTTCAAAGAACTGAATTCTGCCAGCAACCCGAGTGAGCAAGGAAATGGATTCTCCCCTAGAATGTCCAGAAAGGAACACAGCCTGTCAACACCATGATTTTAGTTCATTGAGATCTGTATTGAGCTTCTGCTCCAAAGAACTTTAAAATAATAATTTGTATTGTTTTAAACCTGTCCTTTAGTATAGACACCCCTTCTTAACATAAAAAACTCAGAACAGGCATTGCCTAAAGATCCCTATAAACTGGGACAAGGATCAAAGGAGAAGGAGGAGTTATAACAGAGAAAATAGGATTTAACAAAGGAGTTACAGTAACAATAGAAAACTAATCCACTCAAAAAAGCTGTTAAAAATATATAAGTAACGTTTCATACTTGTAGGAAGAGGCACAGATATCTGATGGCCTCTAAAATCTGGGATGTGACCACCCATCAGTGATCATGGCCTACAATCCATCAAGTTGTCACCACTTTCTAGTGATGTCCTCAAAAGGCAGGATAATTCTCTGCTGAGTTATCCAAACTTCCTCCCGAGATTTCTACTCATTGACTCTAAGCTCTCTTCTACATAAGCATCCCTTTAAATATTTGAAGGCATGTTCTTATCTTTTTTTTCACGTTTTATTAAGAAAAAAATTAAATATGTACAGAAGTAAAAGAATAGCATAATAACCCCCATGTATCCATCACTCACCTTCAAACACAATTATCAACTCCAGGACATCTCCTTTCATCTGTATTCTCACCCACTTCCCCTATCCTTTATTATTTAAAGCAAAAATGAGATATCATATAATTCTATCCATATATTTCAGTATGTATCACTAGAAGATAAGGACTTTAAAAAAATAACCATTATCACTTACATTTACAATACTTTCATAATGTAATCAACTATCCAATGACTTACTCTTTAGTGATAGTTTGGCTTGGCATAGGACCTTTTTGGGAAAAAAAGCACATAAAGAGAATTTTCTGTCATTTTTTTAAACATCAGACACACAAAAGAAGGGGATATAATTTCAGTACAAGGTGCATATGTGGTCATTTTTGAGCATGTAATTATAGAAACAGGCTCACTTGGAAAGCTAAGAACTACGTGCAGTTTGGCATATGATAAAAACCATTCAGACTTACAAAACAATGCCATTTAAAATTTAGAAACTAACGCCTTTACAGAATTCACAATTACATGGAATATGTCATTTTTAATCTAATGAAAGTTTATTTCAGCAAACACTGCCTTCATTAAATTGGAATTTAGTTATGTTGTAATTCAATTTCTTATAACCCAAATTAAACTATTTGTATAATCTTTCACAGTTTAGAGTGTTTTCTCATATGTAGCAGGTATTTCCCTTAGCCCTTCAGCCTCTGGAGGCAGTCGGAGCATGAAATAATAGTAAGTGTGGGGCCATCTTTCAAAATACCATATCCTACACATCCTGACACATCTTTTAGCTTCCAGATCTCTGTGGAGTTACCCCAGTTGCCCCCAGATTATCTTGTACATAGTGCTACAACTGCTGCTTGAAACATCTGGATGACATATTATTTGTAGCTACAGCATTTAACCCCAGAGATCCTGCCTGCCCCCTTTGCAGCCCCTCTGTTGTGACAAGTACCCTCTGCTCTGAAGTTCAGACAGTGAGCTGCTGGTTGAGCTCATTCCCCAATTTTCTAGTGAACTGTTTGGGTACTGACACAGAGCAGACCATGTCCTATACCCCCTATCTTAGTTTTGGGCCATTTTGCTTGTTAGGAAGTAGGGTCCGTTCTCTTTCCCTCTTCAAGTACGGTGACAGGTGGCCAGTCCATTCACATGCCCATGAACTTATTCTCTCCTGAAAAGCACCCTTTCATTCTTCCCCACATCTCTGACAGCCATTGGTTCTAGGGTGTAGTCATCCATTTTGACCTAAGTCTCCTGTATCTCTGTGAAGTTTCACTTCACATATATAATGTTATTTGATCCCACTGCAATCCTATGGAGTTGAAAAGACAGGCATTGTTTTTTTTCCATTTAAAGGCAAGAAAACTAGGGCTTAGAATCAAGATGGGCTCTGAAACTTCGGGTATTTGTGTGATACCTGAGACTCAGAGTTACAGCTCTGAAGCTATGAAAGTCAGCAGTACCCCATACAGGAACTGTTTAAAAAGTTGGAAAAGGGATCAGACTTTCAGTAGAGATATGAATGAAACTGATCTGGAAAGGACTAGGTAAATCAGAATAAAGGATGATATCGTTCATATTTGAAACCTTGTGAGAATCTAGTGTCAGATGTCCCTTTTATCCAGGGTAAGGACAGATGAATATAAACATGGATAAAATAAATAAATAATAGGGAGGATAAAGGGTGAAATAAATTGAGTGGTTGGTAATACTAGTGTTCAGTGAGAGGGAGAGGTAAGAGGTATGGTGTTATGAGTTTTTTCTTTTTATTTCTTTTTCTGGAGTGATGCAAATGTTCTAAAGAATGCTCATGGTGATGAATACACAACTATGTGATGATATCATGAGCCATTGATTGTACACCATGTATAGAATGTGTATGTGTGAAGATTTGTCAATAAAACTTTAAAAAAAAAAAAGGGTTCTGAGACAGTATAAACCCGTGAAGGAACGACTGGAATCAAAGATTGTTGGGATAAGATTAAACACCTTGGCCTGGGGAATGAAAATCCTGAGGAATAAAGTCACAGCAGCTGAGCTTCTGAGTCAGGGGAGATTTGGACCCCCAGACGGAGGCTCAGACTTCCCCAGAAGGTTTGCTCTAGTAACACAAACAGCAAGGGTTAAAGAGTCTGACTTTGATACTGTGTGAAAATAATCGCATCTACACCTTATTGATGCTTACTTTGGGCTAGGTTCTGGGCTAAATGTTTTACATATACTATCTCCCTAAATTCTTACAGTAACTCAAGAGTTTGAGGTTCAGAGAGCTTAAATAAATTGCACAATGCCACACAGCTAGTAAATGGCAGAAGTAGCTTGCAATACAGTTTTGTGTGACACTGAACCTGTGATTTTAACCACTCTACTATATTTGCCCTCTGAAGTTGAGATTCTTGAAGACTAAAGGGACTTTATTTCAGGGGCAGAGCTAGACAAATAGACTCATATTGTTTCTAGTTAAAGGGATGGATTTTCCCCTACTTTTGTCTGAAATTTTTGTTAACAGAGACTCAGCAGGTCTCTGACTTCTTGGCAGATCAATCTGTTGCCACTCCTACAGTTCTTGGGTACCTCTAACATAGTTGGTAGAGGTTTTAATCCAGTCTATTGAAAAACCCATCTATTTATTACCCTGTAGTTTCTCTTTTTTCAGGGTCTGGGGGGATTTATTCTCACACTGACCTAACATTCATAATTTAGGCTGTGGGGATTTTCCAGAAGGAGCCACTTACCTTACCTCTGCCCACCAAGACCTGCAAACATCTCTCACCATCTTTAAGTTCAACCTGTATTAGGTCCATAAGCCAGCTTGCCACTTGGCTTAGTCTAGATTTGGCCCATCTCCACCTCCTCACTCTCATAGACTATTAGTCAGTATTGTCTTTTCCAAACCCAAACACATACATCCCCAATGATGATAGAACCAACTTGCCTATTGTTCTGTATATGAGTCCTTAGCTCCATCTCAGCCTTGCTGTCTGGGATCAGCCAGACTGTCTGTCACATAGTTCAACTAGTTCTATCAGTTAACCCTCAAGCCTTGGGAAGAGCCTCCTGGTCAGGCCGTGAATGTCCTTGCCAGGACTGCTCAGATCCACACGATGTATTTCGGCTTTGCCTCAGGACACTGTGGTTTATAACCCGCCTTATAGTCACCTGGAACTTTTGGCAATCTTGAATTTGGGTGGGTCGGTGGGGAATCTCTACTTAATGGGCACCTATGCATTTGCATCCATATAAGGAACCAAACAAAACCCTCTCCCAGTTCTCATGTTATTCTAAGAGATGCTGAAACCTTTCCTGATGGTTTTAATGCACCTACCCTAGCCTACCGGTACATTTCACTGTGGTTGTCTTGAGTATAGTAATGAAAATGACACACTTCAGTCCCTTCCGGGAAACCCAGAGTTGCAGCTGCTGCTGTTACTGCCGCTGTTGCCGGCACTCAAGCGCTCCTCCAAGGTTGCTTTCAGCTTTCCGAGGCAGTATAATTTATGACGAGGAACATTAGATTTCGGTTACATTTCTGGGAAAACAAAGTTCATTGGACTAGTCTTTCTGTCATAAACAATTATAAAAATAGATCAAGTCCTCAAAGCAACTGTATTCTGCCTTTAACAACACATAGTATACAGGGCTAATCCTTGGGAACTCATAAGGTGAGCCTCACTTTGCCCTGGCTTCCTTTCTCTGGGGTCAATTTCTAAACTGCGGCATTAGTAAGTAGCTCCCAAATACAGCGTGGGAGTCCCTCTGAGCTGAGCAAGCAGACATTAGAGTTTGGGATTGCTGATGATTGAATCTGTGGGGCAGGGCACTGGAGAAGAGGGCCAGTGCAGGGTGGGGCATGGAATGGGAAAGAGATCCCAAAAAGAAACCCACATACATATAGTCCATTGAGTTTTGACAGAAGGGCCAAGAAATTTCAGGGGGAAAAGGATAATCTGGTCCACAAATTGTCCTGGGAAAACTGGATATTAATACAGGAACAACAGCAACAAAAACCTTCAATCTTATCTCGTAACATATACAAAAAGTAACCTGAAAAGGATCCTGGGCCTAAACATAAAAGGTAAAGCTATTATAATGACAACTAAATCAAATATGTAGGAATAAATTTAACCAAGGATGTAAAGGACTTATACATAGAAAACTCTAAAACATTCCTAAAAGAAATCAGAGAAGACCTAAATAAATGGAAAGACATTCGGTGTTCATGGTTTGGAAGACTAAATATCATTAAGATGTCAATTCTACCCAAAATGATTTCCAGGTTCAATACAATCCTAATCAAAATCCCAACAGCCTATCTTGCAGAAATGGAAAAGCCAAGTATCAAATTTATTTAAAGAGTAATATTTATTTGGAAATAGTCAAAACTATCTTGAAAAAGAAGAATGAAATTAGAGGACTCACACTTTTTGACTAAAGCATATTACAAAGCAGATGGGTTCCTTCCATCTTTTGGATATTGTGAGCCTGCCCTGCCCACAATTTGGACCTCTGCCACTTACCTTATGATTACTATCTCAGTAACAACTCCTGTTTGAACTTAGCACCCATTCCTTTCACACACCAGTTTAATCACAGCCTGACCAGCCAACTCCGTGCTGTTTCCTGCAGAACTGCTCACCCAATTGGCTCCTGCTGCTGAGAGCCCTTTCTTGGGAGCCCGCACTAGAATGGGCTCTTCAGACTGAGTAGCTTTCACCTGGCACCTGTGAAAGAATTTTCGACATTAAGCTTATCTGAACTCATAAACTGAAGTATCAGAGCTGCATTCCATCAGCCCTGGAAAGGATTTCAGTGTGAGATAAGAATTGAGGATGCCTAATGGGTTGTGGTTAAAACAAGGGTTAGATGAAGCTGAGTTTGATACCACTTGTGTAGTTCAATGCTTTATTTGTCTTTGTATTTCCCAGTTTAGAGGAAGCCTTTCTGCTTTTGAGGCTTCCCCTTTATTTTTACTTTTGATCCCATATATTCCCTTTCTTTGGATTTTACTCAGATTAAGAAACTCACTTCCTACTGACAAACTTCAGAAGGTCTTTCTCTGCTCCTCAGATGTGCCAAGCTCGCTTTTTTCTCAGGGTCTTTTCCTTCGATGCCCCACTTCCTGGGACCCTCTTCTTTCTGGTCCTATGAAGATAGTTTTTTTTTTGTCATTTAGATGTCAGTTCAATTGTCATCTCTTCAGAAAGGACTTTCCCGACCACCATTTCTAAAATACCCCACTCCTGTCACCATTACCTTGTCTTATTTTAGTGTTTCATATCAATTGTCTTATTTACCTGTTCATCATCTGTTTTCCCCAATTAGACAGCAGGTGGGACCATATCTGTCCTTTTTGCCACTGTGCTTTCCCTAGCACTTAGAATTTTACCTGGCACATAGTAAATTCTTAGTAAATATTTATTCAAGTAATCAATGAATTAACATTTCTAAGCCTTAGTTTCTTATCCATAAGGTAGATGCAATAGTACCTTTGTATAAGGTTAGTGAAGATTATATGAGATAATGTTTGCTTGGCATATAGTAGTAAGTGTGCTATAAATGATAGCTCTAGTTATTATTCCTACCTGTATTTTCCACCTCCCAAGTTTATAATCTCCTCCAAGGCATAGGTGATATCTCCTTTGTATCTTTTCTATTGCAATACATTTAGTAGTTATTTAACAAATTAACTTAGTTTGAGTGAAATACAGTTTCCTTCCCAGTAAATCAAGACTGCAAATAAGTGGAATAGAAAACACACCAACTTGAGGTAAGCCCATCTTTTTGAGACTCAGCTCCAGAGCCCCTCTCCTGCCCATCCTGTCCTAGGAGGGGCAGGGAATACAGTAACTATTCCCTGTGCTGACTTCAACCAGAGCATCTGCATATTTGATTTTACCCCAGTACTTTTAGGTATGTTTTCCTCCACTAGACTGCAGGTGCCTTGAGTCTAAATCTTTGTATTCTCACTGCTGGGGAATTCACCTATCTCCTCTTTTATTGTGCAAAAATGTTTCAGTCTGTTTATGTTCCATAACCTGTGGTGAAATACCAAGTTTAATGAAAAGGCCCAATCAGGCTTGAAACCCTGAAACAAGGAAGAAGCAGCCCCAGATGCTAATTGAGTCAGGAATTCTCAGTGGCAGACCCTTCTCCCCCTAAGGGAGATAAATACCACACCCAAACAGCATAGATTTGCCTCTCATTTCCAGTGTGAAATGGGGAGTGCAGAGCTGCCATCTACTGGCTCCAACCTGAGCAGTTTTGGCCACCCTAGGAGACCAGCCATGATGAAATCTTTCCTTGCTCTTTTGTACACTTTGTGCTGAGCAAATAATAAAGTAGGCATTTGCTGAAAGTTTCTGTTGTACCTGAGCCTGTGTTGGCACGACACACTGTATAGCAACTCGAAGCCACACCCGTTGGCTGGCCCAGTGCCTCCCAAGAGAAGAGTTGAGGGATAGAATCGTGGTGAAGGGACCATGGTAGGATGATTAAGAATGCAGACCCCAGACTCAAAGCACCTGGGTTCACATCCTAGCTTGTGCCACTCACAAGCTGTGAGGGCTCAGACAAGTTAGTTAACCACTCTGGGCCTCAGGTTCCTCATTTCCAATTGATAATAACAAAAGTATCAACCTCATAATTATTGTGAAGATGAAATGATTTTGTACACATAAAGTTCTTAAAATATTGCCTTCAACTGCGTGAAAGTGTACCTCTCTTTACAGAGATATGTCCCAGGCAGCTCCTGGTTCATCTTAGACATTCGGCAGTGTTTATTGAATTAAATGGAAAAGTTGTGAGTAAGTTGGAGTTTTTGGTAAATAGAAGCACATTTAAATACAGGAAGTACAAAAGTCACATGCATTAAATTTACTTTTCAGAACCCTAAAACCTTCAGATGATTTCTAGGCCAGACAAACCCTGAATCCCAGAGGAGCCAATCTCTCCAAGAACATCAACCAGTGCCATTCCCCTGTCCCATATTGCTGTCACCCCTTTCCAACATGATGAAATTAGAATGGGCCTAGCCCAAATACCCCTAAAGATTGGGAGAAGGATCAAAGGAGAAGGAGGAGTTACAACAGAGAAGTTAGAATTTAACAAATCGAGTGTGACTACTGAATCATTATATTGATATTTCTTTTTAAGAAATTACCCCCATACAACAACTGTTTTAATCACGAGTGTCTCAGAACAGCCTGAAGGAAAAACTTGAAGTTGTTTTTCCTTTCTGAAGCAATTAAAAATCATCTGCCTTTACTTAAGAAATGATGCAATTTAGTTTTATGGCATCTTATGGTAAATATGTTTTTTTATATTAGTTTACAAATTAGACATGGCATTATTAATAAATTACATGTTGCTTTGTATGGAATGAGTATTGTCAAAATAAAAACTTGCTCACCTAAAAAAATATATATATATTTCAATTTATAAACACTTTCAGAGAACAAATTACTTCAAGGAAAAAAAAAAAACAAAAACCTTAGCATTTACAGCTTGAGGACTCATCAATTTGAAGTAAAAATTCTCTCCAAGCATATAATACTCTCCTCTTTCAGTTCTGCAATCTTTTAAGTTTGTCTGTTCTATGGACCTTTAAACTCCTCGAGGCCTTAACTATGTCAATAAAAATTGAGTTGAGTCAAGACTTAGAAATGTTACTCCTTCTCAATTAATCTACATTTGACAACAATAGAGGGTGGGGTGGAGTGTTCCCAATTGCGAATTAATAACTAACTGAAGTGTAACATGTAACAGTTAACAGATGTGAGTTTAGGGCTCTCTAAATGGAGTTTAAATGATAGTCTAGAAAGCTTGATTAGCTTTTTCTTCTCTAATTGTTTCTCTTTAGCTATGTTGGCTGGTAGCAGGGGTGGGGGTGGGGGTGGATTGGGGGGGGTGTAGATTTATAGCAGCAACATAATTTCATTCACTAATTAATTGATAGTGAAACATTGTGTGCTGGGCTAAAAGGACTATCAAGAACTTTCCCCAAAGGAACTTCGACCATTTGACTGTAAAGCCAGTGTGTTTTTCTTGGGTACTCTTGAGAAAGCTTCAATAAACTCCAAACAATAGTTTTGAAATGACTAGAGCTCAATTCATTCTGACCTAACATAGAGATCAGGAAGAAATACATGTACCGTTTTGGAGGGATGCCCCCATGTTGGAATAAAAACCCCTTCACACCAGGAAGAACGGGAACTGGGGCAGGTCCTTTGGTGGCCAGTGGAAGTGGAAGCGGAAGCCTCAGCCCTTCGAAGTGTCTGTTTTCAGTATTTTAGGCTACGCTTCTTTTACTTCATAGTGAAGCCCAATTTAACTTCTTTCTGAAGCACATCAAGTAGATTTTCTTTCTTTCAAATTCATCATAGTAAGTTTAATAAGTAGTTCTTTATGGATGATGGCACTACTGGCCAATAACCAGAAAGGCAAGTACTTTAGTTTTATAGTTCAGCAGTGGGTTTGAATTCCATTAATCCTTTCACCTTTTTTCTACCAGAACCTCTAATAAGTATTTTTAAGATGGCTATTTTAAGATGGAGTTAAGTGTGTAATCTATGGACAAAGGATAGGGAAAAGGTACCTAGCCTGAATTATGAAACACTGTTTTACCCACATGAGCTACTGACAAATGAGCAACTCATTCATTTGTTCATTCATGCTACTATATGTTCTAGGCCCTATTTTAGGTACTGAGGAATCAGTGGCAATCAAAGATTAGTAGAAGTCCCTATCCTTATAGGCTTACTGTCCAGTGGAGAAAGACAGACTTTAATTGTCTAGCACTAACAAACAAACCCGTGTAAATATTCAGCAGTGACGCATGGTGTGAAGATGGAGTCCTTAATGCTGTGCTGCAGCGTGTGCTGGAGCATGGAGGGTAAAAGAGACTTAAAAAAAGATGGTTTGGCTGAGCCTCAAAGGAAGGGACCTGTGGTACGTGGTAAGGCTGAAGGATGGGCAGGGACAGACATCAAAGGTTGGAGGCAGAAATAAAGAAGGACTTTAAGCAAGGTTTTTATCAGATTCATGAGAGGTGACAGAAGTCTGAGCATTGTGGTGGTGATGATAGAGATGGAAGAAGGGGATTTGAAGAGGTATTTAGGAGACATAATGGTTTGGGCTTGAGGACTGAATGGATTTTAGGGATGAGGGGGAAATAAGGCCAAGCATGATCCCTAAATTTCTGGCTTGAAAACTGGATGAACACTTGTGCCATTCACTGAGATAGGAAATACTGGAAAAGGAACAGGATTGGGAAGAAAGACTATGCATTTGGTTTTAGACAGGTTAAGTTAGAAATGCCTTTGGGACAGCAAAGAGGAAATGTCAAGCAGGCAGTTGGATATGACTCTGGAGTAGCAGAGTTCAGTAGAACTTTTGTGGTGATAGAAATATTCTATATCTACACCATCTATTAGTCACTATCCACATTTGTTTATTTACATTTAAACTTAAATTAAAATTTTTGTTTTTCAGTTGTTCTAACCAGTACTCAATAGCTGTATATGCTTAATGGCTTTTGCATTAGACAGTGCAGTTCTAGGGCCCGGAAAAGTGGTCTGGGTTGGCGATATAAAATTTTGAGCCATGCGTAGATGAGGTTTAGGACTTTGGATAAGACCATCAAAGAAGAGGGTAATCAGTAAAAAGAAGAAATGGATAGAACTGAACTTTGAGGACCTTAAACAATTAAAGACTGGTAAAAAAGAATGCACCTTCAAAGGAGAAAAGACACAGTTAGAGAGGTGGAAGGAAAACCGTGACAGTCTTCATAAAATTGAAGTGAAAAGATTGTTTCAAGAGAGAGAGAGAATGAGAAGGACCTTATTTGAAATGTCAAGTAAGATGAAGACTGAAAATTAAATAAAATTAAAATTTTAGTTTCTCAGTTGTCCTGGCCACCACGTATGGGGCAGTGAAACAGAGGTCACTAGTAACTTCAGCAAGAGCTGTTTCAAGGAGGGATGGGGCTGGAGGCCAGATTAGAATGAGTGAGGGAAAGATGAGGTAATAGAGAGAGAACTGACAACAGAAGATAAGAAATATTGAGTCCTTGTTCCTTGAGTTACAAAGCAGGGATACTACTTGAATACACCAAGGTAAAGTCAATATCATAGATAGACAACTTCAAAGCCAGAGTTTATTCTGCAAAATAACCAATTTTCATTCTTTTGTCATGAGTATGGAGAGGTAGAAATCTACTGTGTCTCTTCCCTACCCTATTTTGGAAAGTGGGTGCAAGCAAGGCACAGAGGCCTTGTAAAAGAGTAGTCTTTATCCTACGAGTAATAGAAAGCAATTGAAGGATTTTTTTTTTCTCTTAAACTTCTTGTTATATAGAATTAAGAGCATACACAGGGGGATATCATCGTTCAGCCTGTGGTAGTATGAAGCTGTTATGTAACTCAGAAAGCGTCATGTTCTTTGAGTCTTTTCCTGTGGGTGTAGACCTATCGTAGGTGGGACATTTTAACTAGGTTATTTCCATTGAGATGCGACTCATCTCATTCAAGGTGGACCTTTTCTTAAAAAAAATATTTTTATTGTGATATCTTCACATACCATACAGTCATCCAAAGTATACAATCAATGGCTTACGATATTATCACATAGTTGTGTGGTCATCATCATGACCATTTTTAGAGCATTTGCATCACTCCAGAAAAAGAAATAAAAAGAAATAACCCATACATACCATACCCCTTATGCCTCCCTATCATTGATCATTAGCATTGCAATCTATCCAATTTTTTTTACCCCTTATATACCCTATTATTTATTTATTTATTGTCCTTATTGTTTTACTCACCTGTCCATACCCTACATAAAAGGAGCATCAGACACAAGGTTTTCACAATCATATGGTCACATTAAATGTTATATGTTACACAAAAGTCTTCAAGAATCAAGGCTACTGAAACACAGCTCAACAGTTTCAGGTACTTCCCTCCAGCCACTTCATACTCCATAAACTATAAAGGGTTATCTACAGAATGCATAAGAATAACCTCCAAGGTAACATCTTAATTCTGTTTGAAATCTTTCAGTCACTGAAATTCATTTCTCTCTTCTCCCTTTTGTTCAAGAAGGCTTTCTCAATCTCATGATGCCAGGTCCAGGCTCAACCCCAGAAGTTACGTCCCATGTTGCCGGGGAGATTTACACCCCCGGAGTCATGTCCCACATAGGAGAGAGGGCAGTGAATTCAGCTGCTGAGTTGGTTTTAGAGAGAGAGGCCACATCTGAGAAGCAAAAGAGGTTCTCTGGGGTGATTCTTAGGTATAATTATATGTAGGTTTAGCTTCTCCTTTATAGGAATAAGTTTCATAAGAGTGAGCCCTAAGATCGAGGGCTCAGCCTATTGATTTGGTTGTCCCCACTGCTTGCAAGAATATCAGGAATTACCCAGATGGGGAAGTTGAATATTTGCTCCTTTCTCCCCAGCCTCCCAAGGGGACTTTGCAAATATGTTTTTATTCTCTGCCCAAATTACTCTGGAATGTATCAGGGCATCGTACTAACCTGTATAAGCCAACAAGATCCCATGCCCTATTCAAGATTTCATGTAGTTATGGTGTTTGAATAAACTGACCATACAAGTTAAATTAGAGAATATGCTACCCAAAATATGAATTTTGCACCAAATAAACATCACTTCCTTTGGTCTCACACAGAAGTTGAAGTTTTAAAATATGGACAATATCATCCTTTACCCCGTATTCTGATTTAGTCCTATCCAGATCAGCTTCTTCATATCTGTAGTCAAAATCTGATCGCTTTTTCAACTTTTTAAACAGTTGTTGTATGGGGGTAATGATGACTTTCATAGCTTCAGAGCTCTAACTCTGAGTCTCAGGTGTCACACAAATACCCAAAGTTCCAGGGAATGACAAATTTATACACAAATAGCTAGGCATCTCAGAATTTAGAAATAACAGTTACAATTCCTGATTATATGTGACCACTGTAAGAGCTTACAATCTACTTTACAATAGGCTCCAACCTGATAGCCCATGCTTTGATTTCAGTTCTCCGAGTTTGTATATTATAGTTAGTTGATATGAGTGAGGCATGATAATATTGGTTATTTTGTTTCTCAGACATTTCTTTCAACATACTGTCCTCAAGTTTCATTCACTGAGCTGCATGTCTCACAACTTCATTCCTTCTTGCAGCTGCTCAGTAGTCCGTTGTATTTTACCCCCTTTCATCCCTCAAGTCGATGTACCCTTAGGCCACCTCCTTCCATTGTGAATTGCGACCACTGCTGCCATAAACACCAGTGTGCAAACGTCCATTCATGTCCTCACTCTCAGTTCCTCCAGGTATATGCTGAGCAATGGGGTTTCAGAATTACATGGGAGCCCCACCCCTAGCCTCCTGTGGAACCACCACACTGTCCTCCAAGGGGTGTACCTCTCAGTTTACCTACCAGTAGTGAATAGGTACATCTCTTTCTCCCCATTTCCTCCAGCACTTGTTTCTCTCTGTTCATTTTTAAACAGTTTTATTCAAACATCATACAATCCAAGCTGAGTGAAAAATCATTTGTTCCTAGTATAATCACATAGGTATGACTTCACACCACAATATATATGAGGATATTTCCTTTTCTTCCACAAAGAATCCCATACCCCACCCCAATATCCCCCACTTATTGACATTTAGTTTTGGCATATTACCTTTGTTACATTCAATGGAAGCATATTATACTATTATGGTTAACAATAGACTCTAGCTTGCTTTGATTGTATTTTTTCCTGCATACCTGTATTCCTGTGGGTGTAGACCTATTATGGATGGGATTAGGTTATTTCGATTGAAATGTGACTCACCTCATTCAAGGTGGGCCTTAATCCTCTTACTGGAGTCCTTTATAGGAAGATAAAACAGGTACAGAAACCAAAAGATGAAATTCAGAGAAGCTCATGGAAAAAACCCCACAGAAGTTGAAAAAGGAAGCCACTGAAGCCAGAAGCTGGAAGTAATAAAACCTGGGAGAGAAGGACCAGCAGACATTTTCGTGTGCCTTGCTACCTGACAGAGGAGCCCAAGCTCCCCAGTAACCACTCATCAGAGAGGGTATCTCCTGCTGCTACCTTAAATGCACATTTTCATGGCCTTAGAACTGTAAACTTGCAAACTAATAAGTCCCCCTTGTTAAAATCTATTTCAAAAGGGGAAAAGAAATGAAATAAAATACAGTTTCAGTGGCTAAGAAATTTCAAATAGATCTGAGCAATCATTCTGGAGGTTGTTCTTATGCAAGCTTCAGCCAGATATGGCAAATTGCCACAGTATGCCAAGCCCCACAACAGCATTCTTAAAAACCCTAGAGAATACCCTGGGTTCTATTTAAGACCCTGTAAAAGTTTTTCTTAGTAAGTTTATTTTTTCAGAAACTTAAGGCATTCAGATTATTCCTATGCCAGATAAGCCCTGAAACCCAGAGTTACCAGTCTCTCCAAGAACATCAACCAGATTCATTCCTCTAGCCCAAAAGATCAACACACTTCTCCAGCACAAAAGAAGTTAAAATGGTCATTGCCCAGATATCCCTGAAGACTGAGAGAATGAGCAAATGAGAGGGAGTAGATGTAAGTGTGAAATTAGGTTCTAACAATGGATTATGACTACTGACTCATTATATAGATATTTCTCTGTAGTTTCTACTGTATTAAAATAGCTAGAAGGAAAATACCTTGTTTGGTTTGCTAAAGCTGCCAGAATGCAATATTCAAAAAATAGATTGGCTTTTATAAAGGGGATTTATTAAGGTACAAGTTATAATTCTAAAGGCCGTGAAAATGTCCAAACTAAGGCACCAACAAGAGGATGCCCACTGTCATGTGGGAAGGCACATGGTGACATCTGCTATCCTTCTCTTCCAGCTTCTGATTCCAGAATGGCTCTCTCAATTCCTGTGGGCCCGTCTGGCTTCTCCCCAGGGTGCTTTCTTTCTTAGCATCTCTGAACGCTGTTGGCTCTCTTAAAGGACAACAGCAAGCAGATGAAGACCCACCTTGAATGGGGAGGGTCACATCTCCATGGAAACAACTTAACAAAAGGTCCCACCCAACAATAGTTTGGCCCCCACAAGATCGGTTAAAAAGAACATAAGCTTTTCTGGGGAACATAACAAATTTAAATTCAAATCAAATAAATCAAATAAATTTTAAAAATCAAATAAAAATTCAGCACACACCTGAAATTGTCGAACTGTAATGCGGTAGCCTTGATCTTTGATAATGATTTTATAACTATATGGTTTTTATCATGTGACCATGTGATTGTAAAAATATTGTGACTGACACTCCTTTTATCTAGTAGATGGCTAGATGAGTAATAAAATAAAGACCAAAACAACAACAACAACAAAAACAGTTCATTTCTGGTATATTGCATTTTGTCAGCTTTAGTAAACCAAAATACAGCCCTAAACTCTTCAACCTTCATTCCTGCCCAATTTTCCCTCTATTCACTTCCATTTGAAGAATTTTAAGCACAGGAGTGACATGAGTATATCTGTGTTAAAAAGATCATGCTTACCAAGTTCTGATACATGCTACAAGGCAGATGAACCTTGCAAACATTATGCTAAGTGAGAGAAGCCAGACACAAAAGGTCACATAGTGTATGATTCCATTTATTTGAAATATCTAGAATAGGTAAGTCTATAAAGAGAACAAAGATTGGTGGTTGCCAGAGACTGGTGCAGGGAGGAATGGGCAGAAATTGCTTAATGCATATGGGGTTTAATTTCAATTTGCTAAAGCTGTCAAAATGCAATATACCAGAAATGGACTGGCTTTTAACAATGGGGGGTTATTAGTTTACAAATTTACATTTCTAAGGCTGTGAAAATGTCTAAATTAAGGCACCAAGAGCAAGATACCTTCTCTGAAGAAAGGCTGCTGGCATCCAGGGTTCCTCTGTCAGATAGTAAGGCACATTGCTGGCATCTGCTGGTCCTCCACTCCCAGATTTTGTTGTTTTCAGCTCCTGGTTCTAGCGACCTCTCTCTGAGCTTCTGTGAGTCCTGTCTTAGCATCTTCAGGACTTTTCTCACTAAGCTCTCTCTGGGTGTTTCTCTCTGAGCTCTCTTGGCTTTGTCAGTCCTTTATTCTCTAAAGGATTCCAGTAAAGGATTAAGACCCTCCTTGACAGGTGTGGGTCACATCTCAAATTGAAATAGCCTAACCAAAAGGTCCTATATATGATTGATCTGTACCCACAGGAATGGATTAAAAGAACATGGCATTTTCTGAAGTACATGATAGCATAAAGCCAGCACAGGTTTTCTTTTGGGGTGATGAAGATATTTTGGGACCAGAGAGAAATGGTGATTGTATAATATTGTGAATGTGCTAAATGCCACTGTATTGTGTTCACTTTAAAATAGTTAATTTTATGGCATGCGGATTTCACCTCAATCAAAAAAAAAAAAGAAGATCATTCTTGCTGCTGGTTTGAGCAGGAGTTGGCTTCTGTCTCTCTTTTTTTAGTTTTCAAGGCACTCTTCAATAAGTAGTTATAGGACAAATCCCAGAGTTTGTCACGGGCTACCATATGATCCTCTCATATTTTTCCTTCTAGCTGCACTAGAATATAGGAGGCTAGAGGGCTTAAATTTTTTTTTATTATCACAATTGACTTTTCTTCTTCTTTTTTATGAAAAATAACATATATACAAAAAAGCTATAAATATCAAAGCACAGCACCACAATTAGGTATAGAACATATTTCAGAGTTTGTCATGGGTTGCAATTCCACAATTTTAGGTTTTTACTTCTAGTTGTTCTAAAATACTGAAGACTAAAAAAGATATCAATTTAATGATTCAGCATTCATGTTCATTTGTTAGATCCTATCTTCTCTATATAACTCCACCATCACCTTTGATCTTTCCATCCCTCTCTTATAGGTGTTTGGGCTATGGCCATTCTAAATTTTTCATATTGGAAAGATCTGTCACTAATATGGGGTAAGGAGATGGAATTATCTGCTGTTCTGGAGAGGTTGGGCTAGGTTTGTTACTTATCTGGACCAAGGACCCATCTGGAGGTTGTAGGTTTCTGGAAAGTTACTCTAGCACATGGAACCCTTGTGGGATCTTATATATTGCCTTGGGTGTTCTTTAGGATTGGCTGGAATGGTCCTGGTTGGGGGTTGGCATGTTATGATAGGTAGCAAGGTCTAACTGAAGCTGCGTAAGAGCAACCTCCAGAGCAGCCTCTTGACTTTCTTTGAACTCTCTCTGCCACTGATACTTTTATTAGTTACACTTATTTTCCCCCTTTTGGTCAGGATGGAATTGTTGATCCCACAGTGCCAGGTCTGGATTCATGCCTGGGAGTCATCTCCCACATCGCCAGGGAGACTCTCACCACTGGATGTCATGTCTCATGTAGGGTGGTGTGTTAGTTAGATTCAGTTGTCAACTTGGCCAGGTGAGCATACCTAGTCTTGTTGCTGCGGACATAAGCCAACGGTACATGAACCTCATCTGTTGCCAATTACATCTGCAGTCAGCTAGGAGGCGTGTCTGCTGCAATGAGTGACGTTTGGCTTAATTGGCTGGTGCTTAAATGAGAGAACACAACATAGCACAGCCCAAGCAGCTTGGTATTCCTCATCTCAGCACTTGCAGCTCAGCCCAGGCCTTTGGAGATGGAGAAAGAAGTCACCCCGGGGAAAGTTGTTGGAACCCAAGGGCCTGGAGAGAAGACCAGCGGAGACCATCCTGTGCCTTCCACGTAAGAAAGAGCCTCAGTGGAAAGTTAGCTGCCTTTCCTCTGAAGAACCAACAAAATAAATCCCCTTTTATTAAAAGCCAATCCATCTCTGGTGTGTTGCATTCCGGCAGCTAGAAAACTAGAACAGGCGGAGAGCAATGATTTCACTTGCAGAGTTGAGCTTAGAGAGAGTGAGACCACATTTGAGCAACAAAAGAGGTCCTCCAGAAGTAACTCTTAGGCATGCCTATAGGTAGGCTAAACTTCTCCGCTATCTACACAAGCTTCACAAAAGTAAGCCTCAAGATCAAGGGCATGGCCTATTGATTTGGGTG
>PVIY010011751.1:0-64269 GCA_004026745.1 Myrmecophaga tridactyla
TATCACACCCTATCCAGCAATCTTCCTAAAAACATAAAACAAAATTGAAGTTCCATGGCCACAGACCAAAGAACGAGAATAATTTTGATAGAAGGGTGGGGTGAATGATATATCTTTAATGTCATCATTATTTATCCCTTCTTAAAATTTTCTACTCATCTTTTTAATCACATGCAGAAGCACACGCATGCTTCTCATAGATTTTCCACCAAATTCATTAGTTATTCAACACATCCTTAACATCTTTTTGCTGTAGGTTTTGGTGGATAGGTGGGTTTCTTTCTTGCTCAGTCCAGGTCCCTCAGCTGGCCATGGAAATGGAGCTCTGTGTGGAAGACTTGGTTTCCACTGGATAAAAGGAAAACCCTAAATACTAAAGCAATCGTGTGTCAGATACACAGAATCCAAAGCAGCAGAGCTGAAATGATTGAAACCATGACAAAATCCCAAACACCTCCCATTTACTGACCAATTTGCGCATTGCTTATTCATGACTTTTCACCTGATGTTAAACAGATACTCTTGAGGGTAAATCCTCAAGATTTTAAACATTAGCAGACATATAAAAATACCCATGCTTTATTTTTTCCTTCAACATACAAAGATATTGACGCTGAAAAGGATGAAAACTACTGGTATTTTATTACAGTTTTTACTCTCATCTAAATGTTGACACCTCTCAAGCTTGACACTTCTTCTGGAGGGAGAAGCAAAAACAAACAAAACAGCACAACAAATAGACAAGTAACAAACAAAAAGTGTGAAAAATGTGCAAAAGCGGTTATAGCACTGAACTCTTTACGCTCATGAAGAAACTTCGTTTAGTATATAAAGATAATCTAATTATTTAATTTTTCAATCAATAAAGTAAGCAGAAATCAAAACGCTGCAACCACAGAAGAAATATAAACAAAAAATACAATTGCCTGTGCTATGGTGGGCTGCACTGAGATTTCATGTCTTCATTTTTTCTTAGACTATCAAATACAAATTCAAAGGCAGCAATTTTAAAACAAGCAAAGAAAGCACACACACACACACCTCTTCGGCTGGTTTGTGTAAATTTCTCTCTGCAAAGAAAAGGGGAAAGAAAGTCTGCAATGACTGGGGAAGAGACAAAGTGGATCAGAGAAATTTCCTGTATATGACATCAACTTTCTGTGCCATTTTTGCCAGGCATAATGAACATGGTTCTTATAAAAACTGTAAACCATGATTTGTGGAACTCGTGAATGTCAATTCATTTCTTTACCAGCCCTGTTTTCTCTGTGATAAACTGTGAGAACTAATGGAGTCATTCAAATAGAAATTACCCCAAATCTTGGTGAGAATCATCGAATCGCAAGAAGGGAGACTGATGATTCTGAGTAGTTAGTTATCTTGAAAAATGTTCACTTGTGCAAGGAACATTTGTGCTTGTATCCTTGTAGGACACTTAGTAGTTTTATCACAGGTCCGAAAGGATCTCTTGGTTTTGTTTTATGAGAGATGACTAGTCAGGTGATATATTGTTAAATTCTTGCATTTCATTCTTTTTCTTCACTGTTTTTAATTTGAAAGTCAATTTACTGCTTACAAAAATACAGTGTTGACAGTGACTGAATGCCCACATAGCAGGACTGATGTTTACCTGTTTCTCTATGCAGTCCCAGTTTCAGGCGTCAACATTCAATGAAAGGGTGCCAGTATTTTATTCCTTTATGTTAGAAAAAGAAGTCATATTTTACAACTTTCTTTGATAATGCAAGTACTTTCAATGAAACTTTATTATTTCTTATATATTTTTCTTCTTTGTTTTATTTATTTTTGTGATAAGCAGCAAAAGGGGCTTAAATTATTCTGGAATTTTGGAGAGACTTCTTAAGGTAAGAGTGACAAGTAAATTATTTCTATCAAGGGCTTATCAAGTGAAGAAAACATTCAAACCCCAATACCAAAAAATCAAGTCCAGAATGTCAAAAAGAATGGCCTTAGGCTCCCTTTCCATCTGTAGGACACTCCTCTGGCTTCCAGCTGCCCAGCAGTTTGGTTGTTGAAATCCAAACACTGAAATCATTGTCTTGTAGTGACTCTTCCTTGATGATCTTTGAATAAAAGATTCCCATGATATAATTATAGTCACTTAGTAGACCTGAGCCTTTTGGAACAGTCTGATACATCACAGTTTCAGTACAAAATCAGGCACACTGTATTTAGTCATTACTTATTTTATTTTGTTTTCATTTTCTCAAGAAGAAAGATGCTTGCAGAGAAAATAAAACTTTCGTGAAGAAAGATAGTTTGAAATCAATAAAGATATGTCGATACACACGCATACAAATCTATGCACACATATCTACATATGTGTATATAGAGAGATATAATAATGCAGTTTCACTCAGAAGAAGTTAATTCATAGAACCAGCTTTATTTCCTTTTAACTAGAAGTAGCCATATTCTGCCATGTCCTAAGCATTCTGCTTGTATGGGGGTTATATTTAATTCACTCAGCAAATTTGCTCAACGCATATGTATTTATCTTCTATTGTTGGCTTTAATGGTCACAGCTTGAATGTAAAATATAATAAAATTACATTTCTATAAATGGAAGAAAGTCTATTCCTATTAGGTTTGTGGATTGGAATCAATAAATACCAAAATGCCACAGAAATGGAAACTCTTAATAATTTGAGCATATTTATACATTTTCTAAAGTTATTTAGTAAAAGTCAAGAAAAAGATGAGGTTGAGTAGAAAGTATATCAGTGAGAATTGTAACACGAGAGTATATCAGACACAATGTTATAATGGGCCAGAAGCCCTATATCCTAATTTTATTCTAGCTGCATGATCTTGGAGAAATCACCAACTTCCCTGAAAAGCATGAATTATTTTATTTGTTCCTAAGATTATTTCTATAATTCCACATGTTAAAATAACATGTTGAACAAAAAGTTCTGTTGAAATATAATCTTTTAGGATTCAATTCATGAATCTATATTCTAACTAGAGTAGATAAAGTTTTGCTAAAATCAAACTATTGTCACATGGATATTCACATCATTTAGGGAAAATTTACAAAAACAATTGGCCAAGAAGGAACATGCAAAGGTGTAAAATGTATAGAAATGTTGATTTTTTGCCTATGGCTGCTAGAATTGTTAAAAGTGATTATTTTTGTAAGCTCTAAGTCTCACACTTGGTTTTTATGACTTAGAATTGATAAACGATTTGTATAACATCTATTTCTGCAGTTCTGTATTTATGATAGTTTTTGGAAGTGGGTTACCATTTAGGGTATCTTTAGTGACAAGTTGAAATAAAAGCTGCTAGGTGTTCTTTTTAATAGACTTCATAATACTTAACTGTGTTTGTCTGTGATGGAAGAGAAAGAAGTAAATCCTTTGAGAACAAAACTAACTAATCGTCACCTTAGTAAGACTTTGGCCTGAAACAGGTCTGTCTCTTTTACATATCAAATAATCAAGTAGATGATTACGTTCATGCAATTCTGTTTAGCCCTTTGAATTCTCTTAATATCAAAGTAAGATTTTGTTTCTGTGCATTTATTTTTTTTTTGTGCAACAATTTAAATATATATATACTACAATGTTTGCTCTTTGCTGTCCTTTAGTTGGTATATTTTCTTCCAATCACACCTCAAAAAAAAATCAAGATAATTGTCTTAAGATCATTTCTCTTAAACTGTTTAAATTGTTTAAATTGAATTTGTTTGAGATCTCTTACCAACCACTTTTCTTAAATGTCCGTGTCCAATTTTTCAGAATAACTTATTTTTCTTATATGCTGAAGTATTAGCTTGATTTATTAAGGAATGGAATGTTATTTTGGGGGCATTTATACATTTAGATTTCTTAGTCAATTAAAAAATAAGAATAAAAACGAAACATTCCGTATACAATTATCTTCTGTTTAAGAAAGTCATCAGCCTCCGCAAGTGAAAGAGTTAAAGAAGAAAAAAATAAAATAAAGCGCCTATATTAAATTAAAAATTTTAGACTTTTAAAAATGTCACATTTCCTATATTTCCTACTGCTGATTTTACCCAAGCAGTTTAAATATATTTAAAAAGTAGAGCAATTAATAGTTCTTAAATGAATTAAAAATACATGAGATAGGGGAAGTTGAAAAGTCCAGTTTAAATAAAATAGTGGGTGAGATAATAAAATGTACAGAAGGGTAGAAAAGAAATGAAAATTAAATGTCTCTTAGGAAATATCCTGGTCAAGTAGATTATACCTATATCTCATTTTATAGTACAAACCAGGCTGAAGTTTTATAATGAAATGACCCTGACCTGAAGCCTCCTTTGTAAATGACTAGTGCCTTAATTATTTGCATCTGTGAACTCAAATGAACATACTTAAGGATATATCAATATGCTCATAAATCATCTGCAGGCGATAAGTAGTCCAACATAGATAATTAGAGAATTTACGGAAGGCTTACTCCCTCTGTTTATCTGCTTATGACATTTGTGGTACAACCCTAACAGCAGGATAATTACTAGATTTATTCATCAAACAAAATCACGCCTTCTGGGAATGCACAGTGACTCCGATTTTAGGACTAATAAAGACATTTTTCACCAAAATTCAAGTACTAATTTGCTCAATAACTAGCTGCAATAAGCTTTTATGGAAGCACTCAAAGAAAAGGCTTGGCACCAGAGGGCAGATAATTAAAGGTGCAGTATCCCCATACAAAAGGATCTGAACAATTCCCTGACCATATTAAAATTTAATTGTTGAATGTTAATTGAAAAAATATAAGTTGCTTCTGTTCTCTGTGTTTCAGTAATTATTCTCCTCAGATCAAAAACATATCTTTAGGTCCAAGTTAACAACAGAAGAACTCAATCTAAAATAAAGTTTTCTTCAGACTTATAGTAGAATTAATACCCCAGTAAAAAATAAAGAAAAATAAAATTTAAAATTATTTCACAACTGTTATCCTATCTAAAGCTAGAATGGGTTTATGTGTTTGCTTTAATTTTCTCTCTCTCTCTCTCCCTCTTGCTCTTGCTCTCTTTCTCTCTCTCTCTCCCCATCTCCCAAAATGGAAGTGTTATGGTCACATAAAAAGTTTCAAGAATTTTGTAAGTCATAATGGCTCAGATTAGCTTAGTGATTTGGAAACAGAAGTATCCCTTAACTCCATATTTTCTTTCATAATTTTTTGAAGGTTTGCTTTTCTTTATTCATTAGGATTTTGCTTCAGTATTCACAACAGGCAGCCACCTCAAGTAGAAAAGCATTCTTAATCAAACTCACTGAGCATTAAAGCATAGCGATAAGTCTAGTTTACTTTTCTGCATGGATTGTGCGATCTCAGAAATTATTTAGTCATCTTAGTTATATTCTAAATGTTTACTAGATTATTCCACTAAAAGAAATAAGCATTATGCATTTTTATTAAAAAGTGTTTCCACATGGGACAAGGAGGGTGTCACTCCAGAAGCTGAGCTTTCGCTGCGCCAGAATCCGAAATCCTCAGGCCCTTGGACTCACTTTCTACTGCACAGGAATGATGAACTACACAAAATGCAGACTTTTAAACTCATATTTAATTGTTTAATGTCATGGCTCTTGGTAGAGCATTGTTGCTTGAAAAATAAATTGGGTAATTCAATTAAATGGCTACAGAAGATACATCATATCAGATGTAGAAAGGCAGTAACCCCAGCTTGAACTTGACGTCCCACATCGCTTCACTTATTTGACAAATGGATTCTTGAAAATAATTGAAACACATGGCTGCCAGCATAGGTCAATAATACTTTTTTGCCATTCAGCCTCTTAACAGCTTCCATTTTTTCTTGCACTGTGCCATTCAGGGCAAAGATTGCATTTGCCTGGTAAATCATGCAAGCATTATTACTAAAATGGGACTAAATGCAATGAAAATGGACTACATAAAAGTAATGGCACTTAAGTAAAAGGAAGACCATCTACTAGGGCAAACACTAAATGTCAGAGTTAAATACTATATGACATTACTTCCATTACAAGCTCATATTATGCACATAAGAAAGCAAACTCACTAACTACAGCTGCATACTACATTTTCATATCGTTAACTTAAGCAATGTTTTTGAGACAACTAATGTTAATCCAGATTTAAAGCAGAACTACATATCTGCTAGTTCAAATTTTTTCTCTCATATCTCTCTAGATATAATATTACATTTAGACAAAAATTGAAACAATGCCTAGTTTGATCACCATAAACATTAAAAAGTAAAATTTGGTCTATTTGAAAACAGAGAAAAAATTTAGTTATAAACACCAAAGAAATAATTAAATATGTTATCCAGATAAAAGGAAGATATTGAGGAAGATAGAAAGAAGAGAGATATTTTAAACTAGATTATACAGACTGAAAACTATATTGAAAAAAATCATTAATTGCTTCTTAAAGTTCAACTTCATTGAATTAAAACACTCTTAATAACTGAGAATGAGCCAAAGATCAGACTATAAAGATCCAGGTAGAAATGAATCTTTTTTGTTGTTTTCCATTAGAAACTAGTGATTGCCAATTTCTTAGTGGTTTTTTTCTTTTTTTATTTGGTTTGGTATGGTTTGTTAGGGAAAAGTGTCTCAATTTGGTACTGTTTAAACCTTCAGCAATTATCTCAAAACTTAGTAATATGGATTAGGGATAAGAATTTAAAAAAAAAAAAAAGCCCTGGAAATGAATTCTGACTCTGCCATGGGAAAGCTGCTAAACTTTTTTATGCCTCAGTTTTCACATCTGTAAAGGCTCTTCCCCTCATGAGTTTCTTAAGATAGTTAACTAAGAAAGCATTTAAGGCATTGACTAATACTAAACTCTCAATAAATGTCTGTGGGTATCATAAATAGAAAAGCATGAATCATAACACTTCTTTTTTAATGCCAAGTAGTTCTTAAATGAACATGTGTTCATTTTGACACTGGAGTATCACATAAGTATTCTCTATTCATGCTTGATTTTTGACCCTTTCTGAAGCACAAAGCTCTTTTAACTTTCATTTCATTGATCAAGCTTCCTTTCCTTTTTAAATACCACCTTACATTTATTCTGCAACCATTAGCATTCATTGAACTTAGACTTCAGATGAACATGTTTACTTTCGTTTAGGAGTTAATTGAGCAATGTTAGATTCCCCAAATTTGTCAGACATCTCTTTACTCCAATTAAGGTTATTAAGTAGTAGGGAAGCAAGCTGCTTTTGGTGTATAAAGAATGTAATTATTGTCCAAAAACCTCCCCCCCTTTTTTTTTTAAAACAAATCACTCATTTCTTATTATTTTCCTCCTTAGGCAATTTCCCTCAATTATACAATTCCACTACAGCTATTCCGTGAGTCTTCTTTACTGAAGGTATCCATATGGCTGTGGTGGAAGCAGAGAGGTGGGGAGAGTTTATGTTCCATAAGATCTCGGTTCTCAGATAAAGTGATCCAGACAAATGAAATGTAATAAACCTGTGGAAGTAGATTTCCAAACTTTTAAGTTTGTCTTGGGTTTTCTGTGAGCTAAAACTTTGTTTAAAAAAATGACACTCAAAACTGCGACTTAGAAGTCAATAGAAAACAGAATAATATTATTTGTCAAAACTATTCTTCAAGTGTTGCAAATCTAAGAAAAAGCTAAAACTGCAGAGAAAAGAATAGACCATAGATCATATGCAAAATTCTATGTTGCATACTAGATTTCATATTGTTAAACAATGTTTTCTTAACCCAAGCAGCAAGATGATATTCTTGATGTACTACAGAGAACAATAAAAACAAAGATTCACACAATTGTATCTACTATTCAAGAGTGTTCAGTGAAATTAAAGTTATTAAAATTAATAGAATATTATTGTATTTATAAATAAAATATAATGATTTAAGCATTCTTATTAGCCTTGCATTGAAACATTGCTTTTTCTCTCATATTCACTGCTTACTATGATATTATTTTGCATATTCTATTTTGTAAAATATTCACTGTTCAAGTTTGAAAATCAAGGACCATAAAGGAAGGCCATTTGTATGCACACTCACAGAAATAAATGTATTTCACCTAATTTTAAAGTGACACACATGAAAAAATAGATTTTTTTTTTAATTCCTTAAAAAAAAAGATTTCTAATGGAAAGTCTGCTGGCCCAGTAGCTTGATTTAGGCAGGGTACTTGAAAATTCTCAAGGCTTCCTTTTCTCAATTAAGGATTATGGAAACAGTCCTGGTAAGGTTGAAGGGTTTTAAACTGTGCTTGTAGAACATTGAGCAAACATGGGCATCTCCTGATTCACAAAGCTCCAGTAAAACCATGTGTATATGATTAGGTCAATCAACAGGAACCATTATATGTTAGAGGAAGTTTCATAGCAAGTCATCATTTAGAAAGAATTAACTGTATCCACTTAAGACCTAATCTACTCAATGTGCTGGCATTGCTTAAATCTGTAATGACATTAAATCTATTACTATTTTAATGTACTTTGTACCAATAATTGACAAAAACAATGGACTTTTGAAAAATAAATTAGAAGCTTTGCAATGATATCTTACCTTCATTTCTAAAGAAAGTATGAAATGCTACCATTGCCACTTGAAAAATCAAAAGCAAAAACATTAAACCAAGAGGATGAGGTAGTATGAAACTAAGCTTTCACGTTAAAATTATACAAAATGAAAGAAAACAAGTGAAAGCTAATTGCATTCACAAAGCATGTGCTACTAAGTGTATTCAGTAATTGATGGCATACCAAATGCTGGCCATTTTTGTGTAAAAAATTTTCAGGAATTAAAACATTGGGTTTTCATATTCTTTTTTTCCTACACAGATAAATCTTTTTATCAAATTCTAAGTATGAATTATTAAAAGATCCATGGAGGAACAGAGTTAATATTGATTGAACAATGATATGTTATAGGAAATATGTTGACTATTGTATATACTTTACCTCAATTGATATCTCATTATTCTTGTGAAATATGTACTGTCATTCTCATTTTACAGAAGAGAAAATTAAAGCTCATAAATGCAATTTATTTGCATTAGATTAAAGGGATTATAAAGACACTGCCCCTGATAGCAATGAATTCAAAATCTTGTAAAGCAAGGAAGAATTTGAATTGGTAATAATAAATGAAAAATCCTATACCATATTCAAACCCTAAGAAAGGAAAAAAAATAGACAAGAGAAATATGAATCGCAGTTTGAAATGATCAGCAAAGACGCTAAATAGATACAGAGGCCCTGTGATAAAGCCACTGAGAACTGTTCTGCATGGGATCAAATCTCAATTTTGCAGTTAACCTATTGTATTAGTTTAACCAAGGTACTTAATTTCTTCCAAACGTCGTACTTTCTTCATCTATTACATGTAGATCACAGTTGTATTGCTCAATAGAGCAGTTGTAAATGTCAAATGAGTTAATATAGACAGCGCTGTACATGGTAATTGTTCAGTAAGCTGTTTATTGTTATATTTGATTAGGCATACAAGATAGTGCAGATGTATCAATAGCATTATTGCAGATTTTGTACATAAAATCTACACTTTGCGTAAATTAACTCTGATAAAACTGAAAAACTCCACTGAAATGTGAAATTTATATAAAGGAAACAGTGAGCCATGATCATATCATAAATGAGGCATCAGAGAACGAATCTGTGTCTAGTTAAGTAAAAATGTGTAGCCAGGCTTTAAAAATCTTTCTCCATCTATAAACATTTCTCATGGAGATTTTCTTTTAAAAGCCCTCTGACAGGCTAAAGATAATTACTAATTATGCTGGTTTGGAGCTGTTATGTACCCCAGAAAAGCCATGTTCTTTTAATTCTAATACAATCTTGGAGGGCAGACCTATTGTTTAGGTTGGGAAATTTTGATTAGATTATTTCTATGGGGTAGTGAACCCACCCTTTCAAGTGAATCTTCATTATTTTACTGGAGTCCTTAAAAGAACCACGCAGAGAGCAGAGAAAGGAAACCAAGACACGGATGTTTAGAGATGCTAAGTTAAGAGATGAAATCTAGTTTTGTCCTAGAGCAGCTAAGTGAGGGCCCACAGAAGCTCAGAGAGGAGACCGCTGGAACCAGGAGCTGAAAGCAATAGAAACCCAGGAACAAATGGTCAGCAGACATCACTATGTGCCTTCCCATGAGATAGAGAAATCCCAGAAGTGATTGGCCTTCATAGTATGAAGGTATAATCTTGTTGATGTCAATTTGGACATTTCTATAACCTTAGAACTGTAAATTTGTAACCTAATAAATCCCTTTTGTAAAAGCCAATCTATGTCTGGTATTTCATTCTGGCAGCTTTAACAAACTAACACTATTCAAGAGAGAGGTTCATAGAATAACCATTTAATTATTTGAATATAGGTAACAATTCTTTTAAAACTGTAAGCAATACTACAGCCTACTGAGGGAAGACAGTAGAAGAACATCATTTTTTTCACTTAATTGTCACCAATTTTCTACTGGGTTTAAAGCCTACACTGTGGATACAACTTATCAGAAGATAAACAAAATAATTTCTTCCGTCTATAAGCTTCCACTGTATGGTAGGGAAGATATGATAGTTCACAAAAAAGTAAGGTTTATTATTTAAAGTAATGGAGGTAGTGTTTTTTTCCTTATAATGAAACAAAAGGTTGTGAAAAAGTAACCCTAGATTATAGTTAGACTTTCAGATAGATGAGCATGAAGTGACAGAGGATAGATAGAAAGATCAGAATAGGGAATTAGAATGAGGAAAGAAATTAGTGTTACTTAGAAAGAAAAAACACCCTTAGGAAAAAAAAAGAATCATATAGGATAGTTGTAAGACATTGTTTTACATACATTTCAAGTCAATTTGTGACTCCAAACACAATAGCTACAATCAGAAAACTCAGCCTCGTCCCTTAATATCGGTATTTTAATCTATTTAAATAAGTTTGACTGTATTTATATGAGGATGGAGTGAATGTATGATTTACTAAACTTTGGCTTCAGGTTGGAGAAGAAGGTATATATTAAATTCGCATAGGATAATTTGTATCGTTATTAAAGGCAAAGATTATTTCATTTGGCCTAAAAGAGTTATAAAACTATAATTTGCAGTTTATGAGCTATAATAATGAGAAAAGTCTGAATTAATGAGTAAATAGGAGAACAGTGAGAATACTGTCCAATTATCATCTAATCACGTTTTATTGACTTCTTTAATTGCAAATGTTTGAACTTTTCTTCAAAATAAGGCCAATTCTCATTGTGTCATTTTGATAGGCGAAAAGGTCTATGTTACCACTTGATTTTTATGATGTGGAATTAGTCAAGAATGATTATGAAAATAAACAGCAAGTTAAAATCAAAGCATTTTTATTTCATTTTGAAAGTTTGAATAGTGCCATGGGTCCTCATTATATCATAGGAACTTATTTTTTTTACCAATTAAGAAAAAAACTGGAACATGTTATTATCATGAACACAATGAACAAAGATTTCTTTAAAATGCATAAAACAGCATGGGAAAAGAATTTCCATATATAAAATAAAATGACTGCAGAGAGGTGAAAAACTGCAATATGAAAGTATACAAGTAGAAAAGTAGAACTGTTAAATCCGTTTCCTCAGTTCCTGGAAAAGCTGAATGAGAAGAATTGAGTAAAATTATAGTAAAACGATTATTTATATAATTGTATATAATTAGGCATCCCAATAAGTAAATTCCAGAACTACTATATTTCAGAATTTTCATGAGATAGCCTCAAGCGTGCACGTAGATATACTTGTGCTCTGTGTGCTTGCCTACTGTCCTCCCACCTCTCCCTTCCCTTCTACAGCCAAGAGTGATGTATTAGTTTCCTACCGCTGCTGTGACATATTGCTACAAACTGAGTGGCTTAAGACAACACAAACTACTGCCTTACAATTCTGGAGGTCAGAAGTTCCAAGTGGATCTCACTGGGCTAAAATTAAGGTGTTAGAGGAGTTGTCTTTCTTCTGCGGGGCCCAGGGGAGGATCCCTTTCCTTAGCTTTTCCAGATGTTGGAGATTGTCCATGTTCCTTGAACATGGTCCCCTTGTACTTTCAAAGCCAGCAATGACACCCACTGACCATTACTTCCGCCGTTACTTCTCCTTTTCTGACTCTCCTGCCTTCCTCTTTCCCTCTTAAAGGCCCAGATGATTACATTGGTCCCACCCAAATAACCCCCTATCATAAGATTCTTAACGTAATCATACCTGGAATGGAAGAAAACATATTCACAGGTTCTGGAGATTAGGACATGAGCATCTTTGTGGGGAGGTGCTATTAATATTCCTATAGCAGATAGTAAAGTGCTTTACCTTTCCTTCTTCTTCCTCAACTCTTAATTCTTTCCTTCAAGAGCTTAACTGTACTTTTGTTCTAACCACAGATCTGACATCACTCTTAACAAGATCACAATGATATCCTACTGCTTAATGTTAGGAGCATGTATATATTATACATCCTTGGAAATAAATGTAACTTTCTTTTAAACCACCTATTATTTAATATTTTAATAAAATTTACTTTTATTTTTATAAAATCTATATATTTTCATTTTTTTGACAACTGCTTTATACCCACCAAGGAAAAACTCCCTCTTCACCCTGTTATCATACCAAAACTTCCCTATCCCCTGATACCTTCTAATCTACTTTCTGCATCTGTGAATTTACTGTTTCTAGATATATCATTTAGGTGACCTCGTGCAATGTATGTTCTATGTCCCTTGCTTATTTCATTCAGCTTAGTGTTGAAAAGGTTCTTCCATATTGCAATGTCTCAGAATTTCATTCTTTCTTAGCCTAATAATATTTCATTCTGTGTATCTACCGCATTTTATCCATTTATTTGTTGACAGACAGCTGGGTTGTTTCCAACTTTTGCTTATTGTGACTGTTACCTGAACAGTATCTGTTTGAGACTCTGTTTTCCTTTTCTTTTGTATTTTCCCAGGGTTGTAAATACTGGGCCAATATGGTAACTCTGTTTAACTTTTTGTAGACCTGTCATATTGTTTTCTACAGGGGTTGCATCATTTTATAGTCACTCCAACAATGCACTACAGCTCTAATTTAATATCCTATATTCTGGACATGAAGCCCTTATCAGAGTATGGTTTGCAACTATTTTTCCCATTCTTGTAGGTTGGTTCTTGGCTTTCTTAATGATGTCTTTGGATGAGAAAAAGATTTTAATTTTGATGAATCAAATACATTTATTTTTCTTTTGTTGCTTTTGCTATGGGTGTCATATTGTAGACTAAATCCCAGTTCATGAAGATTTCTGTCTATGTTGACTTCTATGAGTTTTACGGTTTTAGCTCTTATATTTAGGTTCTTGATACATTTTGAGTTACTTTTTATATATGGTGACTGTGCTGGTTTGAAATGATGTATGTACCCTAGAAAAGCCATCTTTTAATCCCAATCCCATTTTGTAAAGGCAGCTGCTTCTTCTAATTCCTATTCAGCATTGTATGCTTGAAACTGTAATTAGATCATCTCTCTGGAGTTATGATTTAATCAAGGGTGGTTGTTAAACTGGATTAGGTAGAAGCATATCTCCACCCATTTGAGGGAGGGTCTTCATTAGTTTCTGGAGTCCTATAAAAGAGGAAACATTTTGGAGAAAGTAGGAGATTCTGAGAGAGCAGAATGACATAGCCATGAGAAGCAGAGAGTCCACCAGCCAGTGACGTTTGGAAATGAAGAAGGAAAATGCCTCCCGGGGGACTTCATGAAAGGAAGCCAGGAGGAAAAGCTAGCAGATGATGCTGTGTTCACCACATGCCTTTCCAGATGAGAGAGAAACGCTGACCCTATTCACCATGTGACTTTTCGCTTGAGAGAGAGACCCTGAACTTTATAGGCCTTCTTGAATCAAGGTATCTTTCTCTGGATACCTTTGATTGGACATTCTATAGATTTGTGGTTTTTTGCTTTAATTGAGACATTTTCTTGGCCTTAGAACTAAAAACTTGCAACTTATTAAATTCCGCTTTTGAAAGCCATTCCATTTCTGGTATATTGCATTCCAGCAGCTAGCAAACTAGAACAGTGACAAGTAGGGTTCCAACCTCATTTGTTTTGTTTTATTTGCTTGTGGATACACAGTTTTTCCAAATATCATTTGTTGAAAAAACTATTCCTTTCCCATTGCATATAGTTGGCACCATTACAGGAAATAAATTGGCCATAGATCTATGGGTCTATCTCTGGGCTTTAAAGTCTATTCCATTGGTCTATTTGTCTATCCTTAATGCCCCCCACCCCCCAAAAAGGCATGTTCTTAAATCTAATATGTACCTGTCTGTATTAATCTATTGTAAGTAGGACTTTATGATGAGGTTACTTCATTTGAAAAAATGGTCTTAAATATATTATATTCCTGTGGATGTGAACCATTGTAAGTAGAACCTTATGATGAGATTATTGCATTTAAGGTTGGCCTAGCCCTATCAGGATGGGTTGTAATTCTATTACTGGAGTCCTTTATGAATAGAATGAAATTCAGACAGAGAGAAAGAAAGCCACAAGAAGCAAGAAGGTGAAAGAACAATAGAACCCAGAGAAGAAGGGATAGACCAAGAGACACTGCCATGTGCCTTTCCATGTGACTACCTAAGGACCAAGGGTCACCAAGAGTCATCTCCAGAATGCCACAGTCTTCAGAAAGAAAACATCACTTTGTTAATGCCTTGATTTAGACTTTTTCCCAGCCTCAAACTGTGAGCAGATGAATCCCCATTGATTAATCCAACACATTATGTAGTATTTGCTTGGGAAGCCAAGGAGGAAACTAAAGCACTATTGAAAATGGAATCATTTTCTTAATTTCCTCTTTGGATTGTTCATTGCTACTGTGTAAAAACACAACTGATTTTTCATGCTGATCTTGCACACTGCCAATGTACAGAATTTGTTTATTAGCTCTATAAGTTTTCTTGTGGACTCCTTTAGGTTTTTTACATATAATACCACATCATCTGCAAATAGAGATAGATAGTTTTAGTGTTTCATTTACAAGCTGGGTGTCTTTTATTTCTTTTCTTGCCTAATTACTTTGGCTAGAACTTGTAGAAGAATATTGAATACTGAAAGCAGGTATCCATGTCTCATTGCTGATTTTAGGGAAAAAGTTTTCTTTATTTCACTATTGAGTATTATGTTAGCTGTAGGTTTTTCATAAATGACCTGTATCTTGTTGATAAGATTCCCTTCTATTCCTTGTTTCCTAAGTGTACCTGTCAGGAAACACTGCTGGGCTTTTTCAAATGGCTTTTTTATATTTTTTTGTATTTTGTATTATCTATTGAGATAATCTTGTAGTTGTTTTCCTTCATTCTGTTTATTTGGTACATTACCTTGATTTTTTTTTTCATATGTTGCAACACCTTTGCATAACTGGGATAAATTCCATTTAGTCAATTTGTATAAACTTTAAATATATTATTAAATTCAGTTTTCCCTCATTTTGTTAAGGATTTTTATCTACTTTTATAAGGGAAATTAGTCTGTAATTTTCTTTTCTTTCATGTCTTTGTCATGTTTGTTATCAGAGTAAATAAATAGGGACATGCTTCCTCATCTTGAATTCTTTGGAAGAGTTTGACAAAGATTGGTATTAATTATTTGATGTTCAGTAGATTCACCTGTGAAACTACCTGGTCTTGGATGTTTCTTTGGTGGAAGGTTTTTGATTAATTCAATATGTGCACTATTCATAGGTTTGTTGATGTTTTCTATTTTTTGGAGGCAGTTTAGGTAATTTCTATTTTTAGGAATTTCCCATTTCATTTTGACTATCTAATTTGTTGGCATACAATTGTTCATAGACTTCTCTTATAATCAGTTTTATTTCTGTAAGCTCAGTATTTTTCATTTTCTCTTTTTTCAGTGACAGTATAACTAAAGGTTTGCCAATTTTATTTAACTTTTTGAATAATCAACTTTTAGTTGTGTTGTTCTCTTAGTTATTTTTCTATTATTTATTCCATTTATCTCCACTATAATCTATTATTTCCTAATTATACTAACTTTGATCTCTCTTTACAATTCTTTTTCTTGTTCAAGATGCGAAGTTAAGCTATTGATTTGAGATCTTTTTTAACATGGGTGTTAATAGCTATAAATTTCCCTCTGAGAACCCTTCATTCATCCTATAATGTTTGGCATCAGTTTTCATTTTCATTAATCTCATAATATTTTCTAATTTCACTGATTTCTCTTTAATCTACTGGCTTTTTAAGAGCATTTTGTGTAATTGTCAATTTTCTAGTTTTCCTTCTGTATTGATTTCTAGCTTCATTCCATTTGTGGTCAGAGAAGTTATTTTGTATGATTTCAATATATTAAAATTTGGTGATGGTGCATGGGTAGAATGCTTACCTCCCATGCAGGAGACCCAGGTTCAATTCCCAGACCATGCACCCCCCCCCAAAAAAAAATTGTTGCATCTTCTCTTGTATCCTAATGTATTGTCTATTCGAATGGATGATGTTCCATTGTGCTTGAAAAGAATGTTTGTTCTTATAACTGAATTATCCTAAATATATATGCTGGATCTTGCAGGCTTAAAATATTGTTCAGTCCTCTATTTCTCGTGAATATTCTATCTCAATGTTCTATCCATTATTGAAGATAGTGAATTGAAATCTCCACCTAATAATGTAGAATTATCTATCTCTCCCTTCATGTCTGTCAATGCTTGTTTTATACATTTTGGGCCCTGTTGGTACGCACATTTATGTTGATGATTGTTTGTTTCTTCCTGTTGGATTGAATTTATTATCAATATATATTGTTTTTCTTTGTCTCTTGTAGCAATTTTGGTCTTAAAAGTCTGTTTTGTCTTTATTAGTGAACATACTCCAAATCTCATTTTCTTACTACTTGCATAGAATATTTTCCCATCTTTCCACTTATAACTTGTTTGTATCTTTAGATCTAAGATCTGTTGTTTGTAAACAGCAAATATTGGATCATGCTTTTTTTCTTTTATATAATTCTGACAACTCTACCTTTTGAGTACAGTTGAATCCATTTACACTTAAAGTGATTACTGATAAGGCAAATCTTACTTCTGCCATTTTGTTCTTTTTTTTTAATCATGCATTTTTTGATCCCTCTTTTCCTCCATTACTGCCTACTTTCATTCAAATGATTTTTTTAATGAGCCATTTTGAATCACTTCTGATTTCTTTCTTTTTTTTTTTTTGGCATGGACAGGCTTCAGGAATCGAACCTTGGTCTCTGGCATGGCAGGCGAGAATTCTGCCACTAAACCCCCATTGCCTGTCCTCTGATTTCTTTTTTTATGTGCACTTTTTAGATATATTTTTCATGATTACCACAGGTATTACTTTTAACATCCTAAATATATTGCAATTTAGTTAGTATTGGTAGCAACTTAACTTCAATAGCTTACACATACCCTATTCCTTTATTCCTCCATCCCTCCTCTTTAAGTTGTTCTTCTCATAAATTACATCTTTATACATTGTGTGCCCTGTATCAAGGTTTATCAATGTGTTTCTTTTCATTTGAATTTTAAGCTATACAAGAACAAGATGATATTCAATTATACTGGCATTTATATTTGCCCACATATTACCTATATTGCAGGTCTTTATTTCTTCATACAGTTTTGATTTACTGTCTAATGTCATTTCCTTTCAACATGAAATATTGCTTTCAACATGAAGGAATACTTTTAGCATTTCTTGTAGGGCAGGCCTAGTGGAAACGAAGTTCTTCTGCTTTTTTTTATGCAGAAATGTTTAAATATCATCCCTGTTTCTGAAAGACACTTTTGCTGGATATACTATTCTTGGTTGACAATTACTTTTCTCTCTTCATTTTAAATGTGGCATCCCATGCCTTCTGGCTTCCGTGGTTTCTAATACAAAGTGGCTGTTAGATTTATTAAGGATCTCTCATATGTGATACACTGCTTTCCCTGCTATTCTCAAGTTTCTTTTTTTGTCACTGGTACTCAGCAATTTGAATATAATGTGTCTCAATTTAGTTCTCTTTGAGTTTATTTTTTTGGGACATCATTGAATTTACTGGACTGAATTTACTGGAATTGTATATTCATATTTTTCACTGGATTTGAAAGTTTTGGGCCACTATTTCTTCAGGTACTCTTCTGCCCCTTTCTCTCTCTTTTCCTTTAGGAAATTCTACAGTGCATTTATTGGGATGCCCAAAAGTGTCCCATAGGTTCCTGAAACCTTGGTAATTTTCAAAATTCTTTTTTCTTTCTATTCCCCAGGCTGAGCAGTTTCAATTGTCTTACATTAGAGTTCTCTGACTGATAATTTCTTCTGCCCGCTCCCTTCTGCTGTTGAACCCTTCTATTGAATTTTTCAGCTCCAGAATTTCCATTTGCCTCCTCCTTATAATTGTATCTCATTATTGAAGTTCTCAGTATGTTCATTTATTACTTTCCTGATTTCCTTTAGTTATTTCTCTATGTTTTCCTTTAGTTCATTAATCCTATTTAAGAGAGTCAATATAAACATATGATTAGCAATTCCTACCACTAGGATTCCTGCAGGATGGTTTCTGTTGATTTATTTTCTGGTGGCTATAACATACTTTCCCATATACTTGTGTATTTTGTACTTTTGTTGTTGTTGAGAACTGGATGTTCTGAGTTTTAGGTAGTACTCACTCTATAAATCTATTTCTCCTGTCCTGTTTACTTGATGTAGAATATAATAAAGAAGAAGAAAGTAAAGAACAGGAGAGAGAGAGAGGGAATGAGAGAACAATACTAGCAAGCAAACAAAATGCACACACACATACACAAACGCTTACTGCTTCTCTATGTCTCTGGCTAGATGGCGGTGGTATATATACTTGAAGCTGCTTTTAGTCCTAATTTGAGGCTAATCTTCTCACTGGACCCTAGTGGAGCCACCAGACCAAGAAACATCCACACACAAGAGAAAACAAAACAAAAGAAAGAAAGTGAACTGATTCTTTACTTCCAAGTGAATGCTTTTTGGATGCAGGAAGATATTACTGCCCAGAAAGTCAAAACCAAAGCTAGTCTCTTTTTTGATCCCTCAGGGGTCTCCTAGGCTGGTTTTGACTTACATACTTGCTCTGGTTTATCCTCCCCATATTCTCCATCACTTGCCTTACCTCAGGCCATACTCTTTTCTTGTATGTGTTGTTTCCACAGCCTCATAACTAGTCTCTGTTCCTCACTCTTATACTCCTAGACTACACTGCTTCTGAAATAATCTAATATGAAATATGATGGAGTCACATTGCTAAAAATTCTTCACTGATGTCAGTATAAAAGCATTACTTCTCTCTTTGCAATTGTCAGCCATCATCCAACCATTTAGGCATACAGAACTATTTGCTTTCCTATACCTCCTGGATGCTCTAAATTTAGTGCTCTTCCCTAATGTCTTTTCTCTTAATTCAGCTTTCTGGACTATTTTGAGGTTTACATGAGATGACATATGAAAAACTCATTGCACAGTGTCTGGAACACGGCAATCAAAGAAAAGTAATTCCTTCTGCGCTCTTCCTTCCCTCACTGTGATGTAGAATATAATTCTATTTTGTTTTGTTTTGTTTTGTTTTTTACATGGGCAGGCATCAAGAAATGAACCTGGGTCTCTGGTATGGCAGGTGAGAACTCTGCCTGCTGAGCCACTGTGGCCCGCCCTATAATTCTGTTTTGATCATTAAACCTTACTGAGTCAATCAGTCAAATCTTGGTCTAGTGCCTATCTGCTAACCACACCAAGTTCAATACATTTTCCCTCCTTATTACAAAGTAAAAGTTATTAGGACAGAAGACTGTTATTTTTCACTGCAGTATAAGCGAGTGCTCCAAACATGCCTGATACATAGTAGGTGCTTAGTAAGTATCTGATGAATAAATGAAGTTTTGTGAGATGTCAAACAGGAAGACTTCACTTTCACTTGCCATAAAGTTTTTCCATGCATTTTGCTTATGTTTCAGATTGGCATTGAAAATTTTAATGGAAAGAAAATAAGCTTCAAAATTTTGCACAGAACAGTCTTTAAATTACATTGTGCTCATAACATAAACTGAGGATTCAGCATTAGAGTTTAAAAATAATGATAAAAGGTATTAGATCCATTTTATGAGGGCACTAATATTTGTAGGATAAAGCTCCCAAACAGGAACAGTAGTTTATGTTCCTTATTTATGCAAGAATGAACAGGGCTTTTTCAGAGATCTTAGTAATACATGATACACAAAATTTTGAGCCAAGGTGATAATGGAAACTTGTTACAGAGATTTGTTACAGAGATTTTCCATATGGGAAGGTAATCATGTTACAGATTTTAAGATATTTAACACCTTATGTCACATATGTATGCAAAAAAAGAGATATTTTTTGATACTAAACATCTCTGTGAATGTAAATCTTTGAAGGCAAAATATTTAAATGTTTCTGGCATGTATTCTGCTTCGTATAAAACACATTTTATGGATGCTATTTTTTGTGTGTTCCATGTCAAATGTTTTCAAACTATTATTAAGAGCAAAATTTCTATATAATATCCCTCACAGTACCACTCATGTCATTTGAAGGACCTACTAAAATACATAGTGTAGTTTATTTGCCTAATTGGCCAAACTTAATTACTTAGTGTCTTTATTTCAAAGTTTAATGTGGAGTATTTTGATAAAGTCAAAGTACTCCAAGTGTTTAGTTTGCTAAAGCTGATGAAATGCAGTATACAAGAAATGAACTGGTTTCTATAATGGGGATTTATTAACTTACAACTTTAGTTCTGATTTCAGAAAAGTATCCAAACCAAAGTATCAACAAGTGATGCTTTCTCCCTAAAGACTGTCTACCAGTGACCCTCAGATCCTCTCACGTGGCCAGGTGTGTGGTGATGTCTGCTAGTCTCTCCCGGGTTTTGTTGCTTCCAGTACCTACCTGCAGTGGCTTTTTCTCTGTTTCCCACATGTCTTCTCTCAGCTCTCTCTGAGACAGCAGGATGGAATTAGCTGGTTTTGAAGGCTGACCCCTTGGGTTTCAGGAGTAATCTGACCTAAGAAACCATCTGGAGGTTGTAGGTTTCTGGAAAGTAATCATAGTGTATGAAACTTTTGTAGAACCTCAGATAAAGCTCTAGATATTCTTTATGGTTGACTGAAATGGTCTTGGTCGGGATTTGGCAAATCCTGGTAACAGCAATATCTGGCTAAAGCTCGCATGAGTAGCCTCCAGAATAGCCTCTCAACTCTATTTGAACTTTCTTAGCCACTGATACCTTATTTTGTTACATTTCTTTCCCCTTTGTCATGTCCCATGTTTCCAGGGAGACTTCTGTCCCTGGATGGCATGTCCTATGCAGTGGGTAGGGTAATGATTTTACTTACAAATAGTTGGGCTGAAAGGGAGAGAGGCCACGTGTGAGCAACAAAAGATATTTTTGGAGGTAACTCAGGCATAGCTATAGGTAGACTTAGCTCCTCTAAGAAGCTTCTCTGCTAGAAATAGGCTTCACAAAAGCAAGTCTCAAGATCAAGGGTTTGACCTATTGATGTAGGAGTCCCTAAAGTTTGAGACAGTATAACAGGTTTCCTTGGTGGCAAAGCTTGATAGTTCCATATTTTCACTCCCATCCCTCAAGGAACTTTGCCAATATTGTTTAATTATCTGCTTAACAAACCCTAGGATGTATCCAGGTATTACATTAAACTGTATAGAGTTGTAAGTCCTCATTCCCATTCTGGGCCCTATGTGTTTGGGTTATTTAAATGAGCTATCCAGAAAAGTTGAGTTAGATTATGTTCTACAGAAAATTTAGGTTTTGGGAAACCTAAACCTCTCTTCCTTTTGTCTCATACAAGAGATGAAGTTCTAAAGTACTGACAATGTCATCCTTGCCCCTATATTCTGATTTACCTAAATCCTGACCTGATCATCTTCGTTATTATCTCTAATTGAAGACTGCTCTCTTTTTCAGTTTCTTTGACAGTTGTATGTGGCAATGCTGACTTTCAGAGCTGCAGAACTCCAACTTGTAGTCTTAGGGGTCACATAGGTAGCCAAAGTTCCAGGGACATACAAGATTATATATATATATATATAGCACAGCATCTCAAAATCTAGAAATAACATTTACAGCTCTGGATTAAGTATGACTGTGATAAGAGCTTAGAATCTAGGCCCCAATTTTCTTATAAGCATTTTCTGAAAGAGCCTATACAATATTTATTTTTTTATTTCTGACTTATTTTGCACCACATAATATCCCAAAATATGCTGATTTGAAGATTTTCTGTACCCCAGAATAGCCATGTTCTTTAATCCTGACTTAATATTTCTGGATAGGATCTTTTTAATTAAGTTGTTTCCATGGATATGTGACCCACCCAATTGTGGTTAGGTAGTTGAGATGTATCTCCACCCATTCAAGGTGTGTCACTGACTGGAGCCCTTTAAGAAGGAACCATTTTGGAAAAATCTTCAGAGCTGCAGCAGAGACAATATAAGATGCAGACGTTTGGAGATGTAGAAAGAAAATGCCCCCAGGAAACTGTTTGAAACCAGAAGTCAGAGAACTCAGCAGATGCTGGACTCATGCCTTCACAGTTGACAGAGGTGTTCTGGACCCAATGGCCTTTTTTTAGTCAAGGTATCTTTCCCTGGATATTTATGTAGCCTTACAACTGTAAAGTTGGAACTTAATAAATTCCCACTTTAAAAGCCATTTCATTTCTGGTTCATTGCATTCTGGAAGCTTTAGCAAACCAAAACACTAAGGTTCATTCGCCTCATTACATGTCTCATGACTTCATTCCTTTCTGTAGCTGCACAGTATTCCATCATATGTATACACCACACTTCACTAGTCTACTTCTCAATGATCCTTCAGCCACCTCCTTCCACTGGGCATAATATATAATGTCCACAGTCAAAAATCCATGTCCCCCCCTTTCCTCACTTAATTGTACAATCATCAACGCTCTCAAACTTAGACAATTTACATTGTTCCAAAGAAAAAAATAATCGATAAACCAACCCTCACAAAATAGAAAAATTCAAACCTACCCTTAACTCTTGTTCTTCCATTCCCCCCACCCAAATATTTATCCTGGTACTGCTGTGGTACTGTTGATGTCTTCCTGTTAGATATAAACCATGGCCTACAATAAGAGTTTTCCCCCTATACCCTTCCATTATTTACACTTTGTACAAGATTCATACATTTGAAGTAGTTCATGCAATAACTTATTTATATTTATAGTGTTAATTGTTGTATTACATGGCTCCATACAACCCCTTTCAATCATGTTCACCGTCAATATGGCAATATTACTTATAGATCCAGTAATGAACTGCCATCACTTCTGCCACTTCCTTATATTTATTGGGTTAGGTTTATTCCTAGATACTTGATTCTTTTAGTTGTTATTTTGAATGGAATTTTTTTCTTAATTATCTCCTCAGTTCAGTTATTACTTATGAATAGAAACATTATTTTTGCACATTATCTTGTATAGAAACATTACTTATTTTGCACATTAATCTCAAGATTATGTACCACTTTGTTGAATTTGTTTATTAGCTTAAGAAGTTTTGTCATAGATTTCTCAGGACTTTCTAGGTATGGTATCAGGCCATCTGCAAATAAGGAAAGTTTTATTTCTTCTTTTGTGATTTGGATGCCTTTTATTTCTTTTTCCTGCCTGATTCCTCTAGCTAGAACTTCTAGTACAATGTTGATTAATAGTAATGACAGAGGGCATCATTGTCTCATTCCTGATCTTAGGAGGAAGGCTTTCAGTATCTGTCAATTGAGTACAATGCTGGCTATGGGTTTTTCACATACGCCCTTTATCAAATTGAGAAAGTTTCCTTTGATTCCTACTTTTTGAAGTGTTTTTATCAGAAATGACTGCTGAATTTTGTCAAATACTTTTCCAGCATCAATCAAGATGACCATGTGATTTTCCCCTTTTGATTTGTTAATGTGCTGTATTATATGGAATGATTTTTCTGTATTGAACCACCATTGCATTCTTGGTATAACCCCCTCATTGTCATGGTGTATCATTCTTTTAATGTGTCCTCATATCTGATTTGCTAGTATTTGTTGAGAAATATTTTATCTATATTCATTAGGTAGATTGACATCTAGATTTCCTTTCTTGTAGCATTCAAGTTTTGTTATTAGAATGATGTTAGCTTTATAAAATGAGTTAGGTAGTGTTCCTTTTCCCTCATATTTTGGGAGGAGTTTGAACAAGATTGGTGTTAGTCTTTTTGTAATGTTTGGTAAAATTCTCCTCTGATGCCATCTGGCATTGGGCTTTTCTTTGCAGGAAAATTTTTTTGATGACTGAATCTCTTTACTTGCGGTTGGTTTGTTGAGATCTTTTATTTCTTCTTGAATCCATGTAGATTGTTCATGTGTTTCTAGGAATTTGTCCACTTCCTCTAAGTTGTCTATTTTGTTGTCATATAGTTGTTCATAGTATTCTCTTATGATTTTTTTCTTCAGTTTCCATGGTAATGATATCCCTCTCATTTCTGATTTTGTTTATTTGCACACCCTCTCTTTTTTTGTCAGTCTAACTAGGGATCCATCGATTTTATTGATTTTCTCAAAGAAACAACTTTTGGCTTTATTGATTCTATATATTCTTTTTTCATCTCCAATTCCTTTACTTCTGCTTTAATCTTTGTTATTTCTCTTCTTGTATTTACTTTTGGGTGATTCATTGTTCTTTCTCTAGTTCCTCATTTTGAGTCATTAAGTCCTCAATTTTCCTCTTTCTTCCTTTTTTAATATAGGCATTTAGGGAAATTCATTTCCCTCTCAACACTGTGTTTTCACATCCCATAAGTTCTGATGTGTTGTATTCTCATTTTCATTTGTCTCCAGATATTTGCCTATTTATGTAGCAATTTCTTCTTTGACCCATTCAGTGTTTAAGAGTGTGTTATTTAATCTCCATATATTTGTGAAAGATCTAGTTCTTTGGTGGTTATTGATTTCCAGCTTCATTCCTTTGTGATTAGAGAAAATGCTTTGAATAATTTCAATCCTTTCAAATTTATAAAGACCGTTTTTGTGCCCCAGCATATACTCTATTCTAGAGAATGTCCCATAAGCACTGGAGAAGGATATATATCCTGGTTTGGGGGGAGTGTAGTGATCTGTAATGTCTGGTAGGTCTTATTCATTTATCAAATTGTTTACATTCTCTATCTCCTTGTTGATCCTCTTTCTGTTTATTCTATGTACGGAGGAGACTGGTGTATTAAACTCTTATGCTATTATTGTTGAAACGTCTGTTGCTCCCTTCAGTTTTGCCAGTGTTTGCCTCATTTACTTTGGAGTTCCCTGACTGAGAGCATACATACTTATGAGTGTTATTTTTTCTTGGTGAATTCTCCCTTTTATTAATGTGTAGTGTCCTTCCTCGTCTCTTATGATGTATTTACATTTAAAGGTTTTTTTTTTCTTGATATTAGTATAGCTATTCCTGCTTTCTTTTCATTACAGCTTACATGGAACATCTTTTTCTATCTTTTCACTTTCAGTCTATTTTTGTACTTTGGTCATCTTTCTGGACTTTCTACTTACCTTCAACATTTGACAAACTGATTAGTATGTGTCCTGGAAGAGGCCTATTTTGATTTATTCTATTTGGGGTTCATTGTCTTCTTTTATTTGCACATTTATATCTTTTATAAGGGTTTGGAAGTTTTTCCACATTATCGTTTTGACTAATCTTCCTTGACTTTTCCTCTTCTCTTTATGGGGCACCAATGATTCTTATATTTGTGTAATTGGTGTTGTCGATCCTTTCCCTGAGATCCAATTTAAATTTTTCCAGCTGTTTTGCCATTTGTCCTTTTGTGGGTTCAGATTCAACTGCCCTGTCCTCTAGTTTGCTTATTATTTGTTCTGACCCTTCAATTCTGCTGTTGTGTTTCTAGTATATTTTAAATTTGATCTACAGACTCTTTCATCTCTGTGATTTCTGATATTTTTCAACTTATTCTTTCAAATTCTTCTTTATGCTCTGCTAGTGTTTTATTGATATCCTTTGTGTCATTAGCCAATCCATTGAATTTACTTAGGACAGCTGTAGGAACATCTTAGATGAGCTGTTCCAGAGTTTGTGTCTCCTCCAGTGTTTTAATTTGATCATTTGGCTGGGCTATATCTGCCTGCATCTTCATATGCTTTGTGATTTTCTATTGAGGTCAAGACATTGATTATCTTAATTGATGATTTTGGAAGTTGATTTTCCCCAGTCACCTAAGGTTTTATATTTGCTTATAATTGTTTGTGTTTGCATTGAAGGTCTCCTTTTGTACTTGGTTTGTCAGTAATTCCCTAAGGTCCAGGCCACGGGTCTCATGCAGGGGATGCAACTCTACTTGGGGATCTGTTTGAAGCTAAACAAAATGGCAGTTTGCCAGACTATACTTTCTGTTTCTTCCAAGCACATGGCACTCTTAGGCCACCTCTCCCCTTCAGGCCTACCTCTCCTCAACTGTGGCAGCTGGGTGAGTTGGATGGAGACTTTGTGCAATTCCAGCTAGGTCCACTGGCCCCGAGGTACACTGAAAGCCTACAACCCTGGGGCTGGAGGGTGAGCAGAGTGCACCTCAGTCGAGATTCTGCTTGTGGACCTGTTGGGACTGGTAGACCCCAGACTCCCACTTGAAGTGCATTCAGTTGTGGAACTGCCCCTGTTCACATCTTACCTGGAAATGCCTGCTGGCTAGGCATGATGCAGAGCACATAGCAGGCATGGGACATGATGTGGGGGCATGGGGTGTGATGAGTGGGGGCTTGGGGGCATGTGGTATGGCATGGTGTGTGGCACAGGGTGCAAAGTGTGAATGTAGGGGTGCAGGGTGGGCAATGGAGATAGGGTCGGTGTGAGGCAGGGTGCTAGCAGTAGGGGTGGGGGAGGTGTAGCATTGTGCAGGGAGGAGCACATGGCATGGTGCTGGGTGTGTGGGGGGCACAGGGCTGTCTATAGCTTGGTGACAGAATGCAGGGCCTGGGATGGGGTGTGGCGCAATGAAATGGGGCATAGGGTAGGGCATGGTGGTGGGATGTGAGGCTAGGTGCAGTACAGTGGCAAGGTGTGAGGTGGGCACAGGGTGGAGCATATGGGGGGTTGTTGTTCATTGACCAAACATACATTGTACACCAGCAAGAACAGGTCAAGAGATTGATAAATCACAGCAAAGATGTTGTAAGTAAATCCTTCCGTGCTATGGAGGCTGGTGCCCTTCCCCGACTGGCATAGCATATTGACACGTGGTCACTACCTGATGGGACACAGAAGACCTTTCTCTTGTTTATAACTCCATCTCCAGTTATTTTCACAAGTGTACTATTAAGGATTAAACAGATATAAGGATTATCATGCATGTTAGTCAGTGTTATCTAGAGAAACAGAAACAACAGGAGAGATCTATAAATATGAAATTTATAAAAATGTCTCACACATCCATGGGAATGGAAGAGTCCAAAATCCATAGGGTAGGTTGTGAAGCTGGTGGCTCCAATGAAGAATCTGGATGAACTCTGCAGGAGAGGTTCGCTGGCTAAAGAAGCAGTGAAAGAATCTTTCTTCTTAAAAGCTGTAATTTCTGCAACTCTAGGCAAAGAAGCACCTTCTAATTAAATGATGTTGAATTTTATAGCAAATTTAAAAAACAAAATATGTTATATTGATTACATAGATATGCTTATATTCTATTTGCCCCTTGAAATTGACTGACAAGTGTATATATATATATATATATATATATATATATATATATATCCATATATTCAGATTGTTCTACTAGATTGTAGCTAAATTAACTCAATTTCTTTCATCTACAAGGAATGAATAGCCCTGAAATATTTTAGCAAAACACCAACTACCCAGTGTCTACCCATACTTTTTTCTATAATATATAATACATAAGAATATATAATATATATATTCTATAATCTATAAGAAGACTCTGAGGGAAGGTGCATGGTGTGAGCTCAAAGATATAGGTGAATCATAAGCTTATGTGCCATCACATGTGAAAACAATTAATTACAGCTCTCCACCTCTCCCTATCCACATCCCTTCTCTAGCTGCTACAGTAAACTGGTAAAATACTTTGTGCAGCTGATAGGACCATGCCGTCATGACACACCGCCACCCCCCCACACACATTTCTCCCTTTATACTACTTCTACTAGCAATGTTCTCTGCTATGAAAACTTTTTCTGAATGAAAGATGCAGAAATTCCTCAGCTCCTATTCAGCATATATCCTTATTTCTTATGCTGTTCAAAAACCTCAATCCCAGCACTGACACCTAGCCTACATATTATTACTATTCCTAAAAATCCACAAATTTATGATATAAAAAGGTAGTAAATAACTATATAACTTTTATGGCACGATTGTGTGACTGTGAAAACCTTGTGATGGATCCTCCCTTTATCCAGTGCATGGGCCAAAAAATAAAAAAAATAAAGACACAAATAAATAAATAAATAATGGAGGGGGTGGATAAGGGATATGGGATGTTTTGGATATTCTTTTTAATTTTAATTTTAGGTTGTTATTTGTTGGAGTAATAAAAGTGTTCTGAAGTTGATTATAGTGATGAATGCACTACTATATTGCTGGTATTGTGATTGCATAATTTGGATGGATTATATCATGTGTGAATATATTTCAATAAAATTGCATTTAAAAAGTTGGTGAATTAAAATGTCATAAATATTCCTTGTCCTCAAAGAAATTACAATTTAAACAAGAATATGAAGATACCTTAAAATGCAAATTAAGTATTGCTGCTAGACCCTAGCAGGAAACAAAAAGCACACTGAAACTAGTACTTGGAGGAGAAACAAATATAGGGATATTGTTTACAAAGATGTGGGAAGTATGTAGGAAAAGCAAAAGGGACATTACAGGATTCACATGGTGGGAAAAAAAAAAAGCAAAATACTGTTACCACCCTGTGTTGGCTTGAAAGGATGTATGTCACCTAGAAAAGCCATGTTTTAATCTAAATCCCATTTCATAAAAGCAGAATAATCTCTATTCAATACTGTATGTTTGAAACTGTAATCAGATCATCTCCCTGGAGATGTGATTTAATCAAGAGTGGTCGTTAAGCTGGATTAGGTGATGACATGTTTCTACCCATTTGGGTGGATCTTGATAAATTTCTGGAGTCCTATGAAAGAGGAAACATTCTGGAGAATGAAAGAGATTCGGAGAGAACAGAAAATGCTGCAGCACCACGAAGCAGAGAGTCCACCAGCCAGTGACCTTTGGAGATGAAGAAGGAAAACGCCTCCTGGAGAGCTTCATGAAACAGGAAGCCAGGAGAGAAAGCTAGCAGATGATGCTGTGTTCATCATGTGCCCTTCCAGCTGAGAGAGGAACCATAATCATGTTCACCACATGCCTTCTCACTTGAGAGAGAAACCCTGAACTTCATCGGCCTTCTTGAACCAAGGTATCTTTCCCTGGATGGATGCCTTTGATTGGACATTTCTATAGACTCGTTTTAGTTGAACATTTTCTTGGCCTTACAACTGTAAACTAGCAACTCATTAAATTCCCCTTTTGAGAAGCCATTCTGTTTCTGGTATATTGCATTCCAACAGCTAGCAAACTAGGACACATCCCTAACCTGGGCCTAAGGGGCAGGAGAGAGCTTGGTGACAGAAGCCAGCCGGGACAGAGAGGTCATGTGGAAGGGCCACCCAACAGAAGCTGTGATCTGATGGAGGGTTGCAGCCCGTCTAAGGCCCACCTGTGAGGAAGTAAACATCCCAACATCAATTTCCCTCTTTCTTCCAATCTGGGCTGAACCCCACCTGCCAAATCCTACCAGAAGCCAGAGGGAAAAGAAGACCATTTATACAATCCACTGAGAATCACCTCCTAAGACTCAGAGCACGATGGAAAAAAATGGATAGAAAGAAGATCTGGAGGGTCAAAAAGATCTCAGCACACACATTTGTGTGTGTGTGTGTGTGTGTGTGTGTGTGTATTCACTCTCCTTAATTTCTCTTTAATTATCATTATACCAAGGGATATCCTTGGTATATTGCCTCAAAAAAAAAATACCTATTGGCCATAATAATTTGATGACTAACGATTTTTTTGTATGTTCCTTATTTTTTTGTCTTATAGGCTCTATTATAAGCTACAGAAATTCCTGAAAAGGTGGACATAAGGAAAAACTTCTTCTGTGCGAGGAGAGACTGCTTAAAAATGCAATTAGGAGAGGATGGGCCAAGGTGGCTCAGCAGGCAGAGTTTTCACCTGCCATGCCAGAGACCCGGGTTTGATTCCCAGTGCCTGCCCATGCAAAAAAAAGAAAAAAAAAGAGATGTAATTAGGAGAATATTACTCTGAGATAATGTACAATCTATAAAACAATGACAGATTTGATCGGATAAATATAGACTTGTTGATCAAACCTTTGAAGACTTTGAATGCCTCAGTGCTCGAGTTAAAAAGAAAGTAAAGGAGAGAAAGAATTCTTTGAAGAGCAGATGGTAAATCTGAAGTATAGCAAAAACCCAAAACAGACTTAATAATAGTAGCTAATATTTATTGAGAAAGTTCTGAGAGCCAGGCAGAATGTTAAGCACATTTAATGTGTTATATAATACAGAACTCTTGATAGACCAGACTTAGAGAGTTTAAGTAGATTTGCCAAGTTGATTCATCCAGAAAATTGTGAGGGTAGGAATCAAATTCACCTCTGTCTCACACCCAGACCCTACCAACTTAATGGCAACACATTCATATTATTCTTTAATTAAAGAGAGTTAGGTCTCTCGAATAGACAGAGAGAAAATGTCCTAGAGAAGATTACACTTATATTCTCATTTATAATATATTGAAACTACAAATATTAGGTGTTTTAGAAATTGTAAGAGTACAAGACTACATCTTAATTCTGGCAACTTAATGGTTTTCCTGCTTTATTCTTATCTGTAGTTAGCAAAATTTGATTCATGTTATTCTTTATATTAAAAGGCAGAATTTTTCTCTTAAAATTTATCTTGTTTTTCTGTTTGTCAATTAAGGCTTATTTTTGTTGATATATGGGTACCAAATTTTTGCTGATAATAATAGCTAAGTGAGTTAGCAAGCAAAATGTATTGATTCCTTAAAATACAGGGGTCATACTTATAGGAGTGTGTTTGGCATAGCACATAAAGAATAAGAGCTGAAAAAGAGATAAATATAAAGAATTTCTAATAATGCATTAATTTTTATATCTTATATTGTGGCACCAGCTATTTAATTCCTGTGTCCTAGCTTAATTATTTTCATTGTGAACTAAGCTACTATGCATTCTATGTACTCATAGAGGTAATGATTTGATACCAAGTTCTGCCAAAATATAGACTCCCCTAATATGTCTAAAATTAATTTTGGTAGTGAAAGAAAGAGGTTTTTACTTAAAATAGCATGTGAGCATTTTTTGTTCTGTGCATCTCTAATTGTCTTAAAAATTTTATGTGTCAAACATGACATACTATAATCCATCAAGTGATATAATACAGTACAGTAAATCATGATGTAATAGATCATTTGCCATGGCTCACTGCTTTCAATAATGATGTAATATAAATTGATATAAAATTATCTTAAATATATATATGTAGTAAAGTTAGCTATCTCTCCTTATTCAAGAATAGACACATGCTACATATTAAGCATTGCTCTAAAAAATGTTTTTTTCTTTCATAAAAGGACAGTATAACATTATAAAGGATCTAAAATGGTAGTTTTATCATTAGATTTTGTAGATAGTTCAGTCTTATGCTCTTTATACATCTTAATTTTCTGTATATAATAAAAATCTTTATGATCTATGTATAATTTGTCTGGAAACAGATGATAAAGCCTCAATTATTATTGCAAAGGCAAGACAGAAATCACATAGACAAGCGAAAATTCTCAGATAATGCAAGAATCAGAGAATTTTAGAGCTCAAAGGGACCTTAGAGATTGACTTGTCCAAGCCCCTTGATTTAAAGATGAAGATATTGAGACCCAGTGAAATTAAGTGGCTTTAAATGTCACACAGCTGGGTAAGTGGTAGAACAAGGACCAGTGGTTCTCTGGCTTAGGGCTCTTTCCACAGTCCTACATTGCTTTCTAAAGTACTTCCATGTGAAATCAAACCAGTGACTTTGGGATATCTCAGAACACTCCAACACAGTTTTCCAACTCTACCTACCACATTATTTCAGACTCCTATAAACTGTTGCTCAACAATAATCACAATTTTGAAGACTTCTAAGGATAGTCAAAATATCATTAATCAATTAGCTAATAAAATCAATTAATTTTTGCTGAGTTTAATAACCATCTGACCAATGTACTCAGGTGGAGATATCAAGGTAAGGAAAAGCAAGATATTCAATGGAAAAATACTTGAGTAAATGTCTGGGAATAGGACATTCCAAAGGAATAAAAAGGGATTCATAGATCCATTCATTTGTTAATTTAATAACCTTTCATTAAGGAGTTAAGTGTTAGTGATCCCCAGACTTTCCTGATGATAATATTCCCTATCACTCCTCCTCAGGATTCTAATGCAATAACCAGGCTAGGCCCAGTAACCTGCATTTTAAACTGGGAGTCTTATGATTAGGCCACAAAGATTGGATGTAAATGAGATCCCCTCTGCTTTGTGAAGCCAGAAAATAATGAGATGCTCAGGGAAGGGAGTATGTATTTCTAGGTGAGAATTGTCAGTTTTGAGCTGAAAAATGAAGAGATTAGGAGCAGAGACAGTGAAAAGAGACAAGTCTTTCAGTAAGTGTGGGAGTAATGGGGAAAAGAGATTGCTCCCTGGAGGGAAAAAGAAAAACCTGGAAGAGTTTTGAACATGTTTTTTCATGCTGATATGACATAAGAAGTGAAGAGAAAAAGATAAATATATAGTCATAATAGGGAATAAGCAATTAAATGAGATTCATTTTGAAGAGGGAGATCTAGAGCATTGAAAGAGGGATTTCTTTTAGGAATGAGGGCTATCTCCTTTGCTTCTTGTTGGGAATGGAAAAGAATTTGGTGTCAGAGGGTGAAAGTCTAATTTCTACTATTTCTCTGTACAGTAAAAATTAAAACCATTTGCAGAGAATAAAGAGTTCTGATGTTGCCTAGGAAATCTGGAAGAAGAAAGATTTCAAAGTAGGTAGAGCAGATAGGAAAGAAAGCCAACTGCAGAAAGCAGAATGGATCCAATTGAGGCTGGAGGTCATGGGTTTCAGGTGGTTTGGTGTGACTTTTTTTCATTAGTTTTCAGAAGCCCAGGGGTGGGGGAAGATGAACAATTGGATTGATTTAGAGTAGGGATTTTGGAGACCAAACAGAAATGGGAAAAGAGGTAATTGGCTAAAGAGTGGTTGAGGTGATAGGCTGTAGAGTCTACATTGGATGGCACAGCAAGTGAGGGCAGGAGTAACTTACAGGAATTAAAGTTGAGAGGTCAAGGTATCAGAAATCTTGGGTTTGTTGAAGAACAAGTATAGGAAGAAATTTCCCTTTAGTCAGACCATTGGTATGTTGGTTTGAACTATATGTACCTTGGAAAAACAAGTTCTTAAATTTAATCCATTTCTGTGTGTGTGAAACCATTGTAAATAGGACCTTTTGATGAGGCTACTTCAGCTGAGATGTGACTCACCTCAAGCAGAATGGGTCTTAATCCACTTACTGGAATCTTTTATAGGATAATGGATTCAAACAAAGAGAGAAAGCCATGGAAGTAAGAAGCTGAAATCAATGAAACCCAGAAGAGAAGGGAGAGACCAGAAGATGCCATCATGTGTCTTGCTATGTGGCAACTGATCTTCAGCAAGAAAGCATCACCTTGATGATAACTTGATCTGGACATTTTCCTGAACTATAACCATGAAGAAACAAATCTCCATTGTTTAAACCAATCCATTTTATAATATTTTCTTGGAGCAGCCTGGGAAACCAAAATAACTGGCAACTCTGGCTTATATGTAACTTTATCTCCAAAAGCAACATCTAACAAATATATAAAACTTTGCAGAATAAATTAAGATTTGGTAACATCAGTCTAAGGGCACCAATTGCATTACTTGAAAATATTTGGTATGATATCCATACTATATGAAATATTTAGTTTTTGGCAAGCATATTTCAAGAACAAACAAACCCAAATGGATATAATATATCCACCAGATTATAAGGGTTTAAGCCCATTAGATTTACAATATCTTTCAGATGCTATAGGAACTTGTTAGAAATGCAAATTTTATGCCAACCACCCCCTTACTGAATCAGAAACTCTCAAGTTGGGGTCCAATAATTTGTATTTTTACAAGTCCCCAGGTAATTTGATGCACCAAAAGTGTGGGTAAGATACCACAGTAATCTTATAAGTATAAATGACTTGCCAGAAAGGTCAACTTGGACTTTTCTTTAAGAATTATGATTTCAACTTATATTCTCTTCCTAAATTGTTCTTTCAAAAACTACAACTTCAGACCTATTTCTTACCTCGAAGTACAGATTGATCAACAATGAGAAACATACAAGGACTGCACAGTCAGAAATAAAAGAAGCACCAGTGTCCTGAATAAGGTTGTTAAAACAGTAAAGAAAGAACAAATTCAAATTTTGATAGAATACTTTTAACTTGTGTATGTGTATATTATAAACATGGATAATTTTAGTTTATTCAGTTTTGCCCATTGAATGTGTGTTATAAATTGTGCCGGTTTGAAAGGATTATGCACCCTAGGAAAGCCATGTTTTATTCCTGATCTATCTTGTGGAAGCAGCCGTTTCTTTTAATCCCTATTCAGTATTGTAGGTTGGAAATTTGATAGATTATTTCCACGAAGATGTGACATGCTCAATTGTGGTTACTGACTTTTGATTAGAAGAAGATGTGACTCCACCCATTCCAGATGGGTCTTGATTATATTACTGGAATCCTTTAAAAGAGGGAACATTTTGGACAGAGCCATGAGAACCATGACAGCCCACACAATCAGAGACCTCTGGAGATGAAGAAGGAAAACACCCCTGGAGAAACTTCATGAAACAAAAAGCCTGGAGAGAAACTCAGCAGACATTGCCATGTTCACTATGTGCCTTTCCAGTAGAGAGAAACCCTGAATGTCATCAGCCTTCTTGAACCAAGGTATCTTTCACTGATGCCATAGATTGGACATTTTTATAGCCTTGGTTTAATTTGGACATTTTTGCAAGCTTAGAACTGTAAACATGCTATGTAATAAATTCCCCTTTTTAAAAGCCAATCTGTTTCTGGTATATCACATTCTGGCAGCTAGCAAACAACAGAAGTCAATAATGCCATATATTAAATAAAGAAACCGAGGTCTTCACAGACAAAAGTAAATTGAAAAAAAACAACAAACTCACAAATTTAATAAAATTAATGTATTTGATGGAAATTTCTTGAGCCCTGCATTCTTCCTCCTAAAAGCGATTGTTATAAAGAAATCTTGATATTATTCATTACACTGACAGTACTAGGGAAGGAGGAGCAGAAAGGAAAGAAAGAGGGCCACACAGGAGGAGGAGCAAACATGTTGTCTTGATGTGATAAGCAGCAGCCTGCTTTCTTGTTGTTACATCTTCTGCTTTTCCTTTCCCCAGCAATTATAACTGGAGACATATTTATTTTTAATAAAGTCCAACATTAGAAAAAAAATTCCAAGTTCTCCTGCAGTTGGTTCCTTTGATTTGAGATATAAAGAATAAAATGATGACCAACATACCTGAATAAGACTTGCTTTTCCATATAAATCTCTCTCAGTAGGTAACTCATTATAATACACTGATTGGAAACTAAATTAAAGCAAATTAACAAATTCATTGGGAATGGAAAAGAAAACAAGATAAGCAACAATTTTAAGTCTATTATGATTTAATAATATTTCCAATATTTCCATTACATTTACAATAGACTGCAGTAAAATTTTCACTAATGTTTATTTTAAACTTTTGGTTATAAGGATACTTTTTTACTGTAATTTGTCAAATTAATTGTTATGAGGTTAAAAATAATAGTATCTAACAAGATGGAGGTCATCTTTATTTTCAAATATCAAATTTAGAATGCTATTCTTGTGATACAGTGGATTAACTCATGACTATTCTGTAAATGTAAAAAATAACTAATATTATGAGCATAAAATATTCAATCTAAATAGATAATTAGGTTTATAAATTATAAAAATTATTAATTGTTATATGTCCTATATACTGCAATGAAACTGTTCTCACAGTCATAGACAATATGTAGTATCTTAATACTAAGCCACTACATTTGCATTTCTGTAACAAAGGATTTCATTTTCTTGAAACATGTTATGGCCTGGCCTCATTAATTCAGAAAAAAAGAAAATACAATTAAAGAGAGTCTTCAGAGATTCTAAAGTCATCTGAATTTTGGGGTGGTTAATAACATGATTGTTATTAGCTTAAATTGGCCGATTATTCTGTATGTTATGTAGAAATTATCTGTATTTTGATATAAGGATTTTGTTGTCATTTCATTGGATTTCATGAGAGAAATTCAAAGTCAAAACCAGTACTGAATATATAACCTTGTGAAAATGAAATACATATCCCAATATTACAGCCTACATTGGCTATACAATTTCTAAAAACTTTTACTTTTTCATGTGAAATTTCTATGACTTTTAGTTGAACATAAATCCACTAGTTATTCAGAATGTCTATCTAGCTATAGCTATATTATCCCTCATTTTCCTGGTATAGGAACTTGCACCTAACTTTTGAACTTACGTTTGTCTTGCATATATACCATATTTACATATTTCATTTTTTGAAACACATGGACAAGTTGGTATGTATAAAATGTTTTACAATAATAAGAATTGTACTCTACAAACAGTACCATATATATTATAGGATATATTATATCTGCCATTTTTACAGATTTTGTAAAACCTTTGTAACAGAACACGTATTCCATATGATTTTGGGATTTGTAAACATAGAGGTTTAATTTCCAAAATGTGACCTAATACAATTTGTGTACAATCATAAGATGATAACATGTCAGCACTTCCAGGCTACAAAGTCTGTTACTTAGACACTTGAAAATATCCTTTTAACATGCTTCCTTATTTCTTTTTGTTTTCTTGAATGAAAAAGAGGAACAATGCTATTTAATAATAATTTAATATTAATGTGGGTAAGTTAAATCACAAAATGCATTGTCATATTAATAGGTAAAGGTTTTTTGAAGTATGGTCAATTTATTGACTTGAGCATTAAAATTGTTCCTGTTACTTAGGCAGCTTTCTTTTGTTACATCAAGAATGGTAATTTTATTGAGAAAAGCACAATAGAAGATGATTGATTGTCTGCTTTTGTCATGGAGATGAATTACTGCAGAGTGCATACATGAAAAAATAAAAGCATTGTTCTATAAATTGGCCCTTGATGCTTTGTTCATTTAAGCTCATTGTTTGTAGACTCTAATATGAGCTAATACTAAATAGTATAGTAAATAAAAGCTTTTTTTTGTTGTTGAAGCAAAATTGCTTTCTTCACTAATGAAACTTAGCTTTAGGAAATAACAGTGTCTGCCAGTGTGCTACATTTAAAATGTGTAATTTAATTTATACCAAAAGCAGAGTAGTAACAGAAAATTTGCACAGTTATGATAATTTTATTAAATTAGTAAGAAGCATGCATAATGAAAAACGAAACTTAACTGATGATGGAAAAGTTTGGATAATGGGTGGTGGAGATGGCAGCATGACATTGTAAATGTAATTAACAGTATTGAATTATAGATTTGATTGTGATTAAAAGGGGAAATTTTAAATTGTATCTATGTTGCTAAAAGAAAAATTTATTAAAAATGCGTGCAATTGCATGACACAATGGTGAACCCTAAGATAAACCATGGACTACAGTAAACAGTACAGTTATTAAAATGTACTTTCATCAATTGTGATAAATGTACCACAGCAATGCAAAGCATAAATAATAAGGTGGTATACAGGAATCCTGTATTTTTTACATGATTGTTCTGTAAACCCATGTCTCTAATTAAAGATGTAACAAAATAGTATCATCGCATTGTGTGATGATACTGTTTTGGAAAATAACTTTTGAAATAATAATGGAAAAGCAGCTCACAAATAATGTAAATCAAAAAGTACATTTAAATTTAGACAGCTGAATAAAATCTATAAGGCAAAATATAATTGTTAGCAACTGTTGAATGACTTCAATAACTTTAAAAAATATTAGAATCATGACTATTAAATTTTGTGAGTTTTGAAAAAATAAAACATTAGATACAAAAGAAGTGTTTCATCAACTATTATGGCTCTAAAAGAAGACATAAAATACTGCTTTTAAATAGATTAGTATCATACCAACTTATGATTTGCTTCTTGGAGAATTTTTTTCTTTATTTAAATCTGAGGGACGGATAGTATCTAACATATTTTATTGTTTGGTTTTTAGATAGAGTTTAACATCAGTGACAATCAAATCTCTCCAGCTACGCTACTTTTAACCTACTTCTTTTTTTCCGGTGCTCTGCTATTTGCTGAGAGACAGAATACTTCATTCTAGATACAGCTATCACCTGGTGTTTGCTAAATCACTGTGAAACTCTTGCAACAGCTGTTTGTTCCTGGGGAAACATTCACTTCATATTGCAGCAATAAACTGATCATTGCCAATTAAATGCCCATTAATTGTGTAAGCAAGGATTACTGCCAGATGTTTACATTAGAAAGAAAAATATCCTTTGCTATTCATTTTCCACTTATAGCCATCCCTTTTCATGTAGATAATTACGTGTAAGAGTTTCGTTTTACATAATGTGCCACAAATTTAATTCAAAAATTAATAAAATAATCTCTCCATAGGTTTGCTTTAATAGGGGTAGACTAGAGTACATTACTCATATAAGGAAAAGAATAAACATAGACAAAATCATTTCATTCAATGCAAAAAAATCCTCAAAACATTGCACAGTGATTCAACTTTTCTCGCTTGTTTTGTTTATTATATTACATGTGGCCTAGAAGTTGACTTAATTTTCCCTTCATTACATTTGAATAATAAGCCTATAATATCTGGATTTTTAAAAGTTGAGATAAAGTGAATCTTTACATTTTATGGAGAAGAAAACTGTAAAAATAAAGAATTCTGTATGAAATAAAAGCAGTGTTTCAATGTTTTAGCAAAGTCCCACAATATCTGTATTTATTTCGAGCTTCACTCCATCTGAAAATATAATTTAAGTTCTTCTCCAGAATGCAGTAGTGATTACATGAAACATGCACTTAATACCATGATGCCCCAAATAAATTATTTCTCAACACCAAAAGAAATGGAGAATAAACACTAACTATAATAAATATATTCACTACCTTGTTTAGTGTCTGAATAAATGACCAAAGTCAAAGAAAAAAAATAATGCTTCCTTGGCAATACATGCCTACAAATCATGCTTCTTAGTTACAAGCGCTTTCACAGAATACATCGGTTACCTATTTCCTTGGACTGCACTTTCATGTTTTTACAAAGAAAAGCAAATCCATGTACAAATACACCCTGTTAGTATCACTGCCCCCAGCCCTACACCCCAGTCACACAATGTATGCAAACAACAACAAAAAGATTAGGTGGCATTCTGTTCCTCACCATACTGAACCACACCCCCTCTTTGGAAGGTGATCACAGGACACATTCAGAGCTGCGGAAGACATGAAACAGTAGCATCTGGCTCCTTAAATATCTCCACAGGCATTTGTAATGGCATCTTTGAAGTTTTCTCTGCATCTGTCACATGTTTAGACTGCACATTGACTCCCCCAGCTGAGCACGATTTTGATTCTTCGAGTCTTTGAATAGTGTAATCTGTTTAAGAATAAGGCTTGGGAAAATCCCTCATAATATCCATACACAAGCTCTTTCATGATTGAAAAAAGGGGTCTTCATTCCCATAACTGTTATATTTTATGCTGAAATGATGCCAGCTTTTGAGTTAATAATACATCCTACAATTACATTCCAGCTTTGCATATTTTTCAAGAACCTGTACTCAAAAATCATATCTTGTCTACTTTTTTAAAAACCAGTATTATACAAATTACCACTTGAGAAGAAGGCTTCTGTAAATGTGATGTGTGCATAATCATCTTGGCATCCGATTATAAAAGAAATCTGACCACTGTCAACTCACTTTGACAATCATTTTTGATTCAATCTGTTGGGTATCAAGGACCTCAAGTGCAGAATATAAAATAAAGAATGATTTGACTTAAATGGTAGTTTGAGGGCTATTGACTTTGCATTTATTAAGTTAATATACTTCCTACAATTAAGTCATAAAGACTCCACTTAACCCACATCAATAATTGCAAAGCCCATCACCTACTATTAATGTGATCCTTAAGATACGTCAAATAATTCCATAGATACAAATTAGGAATAATCAAGCAGAGCTTCATCCTCTGGAATTTCCTGGTAGTTTTTATTTAAAATTTTTCAAGTAGACAAAATTTTCCTTTGGTACTTTTAAATTTAATATTCTCTTTTATTTTCTTCAATTGATGAATGATGCTTAATATGTTCATTGATAATATTGGTTTTTCCCTTGTAGGTTTCTATGATCAAAGAACACACAAAGAAGAAAATGCTTCAAATTAAATGATGACACCACACACGCACACACACACACATACACACACATGCAAAGATCAAAACAAACAAAAATTACCGTGAGTGTAAGATACATAGGCAGTGAGCCAATCGTATATTTGTAAATCAAACAAACATAAAATGAAGATCACAGGTATAAATAAAGATATCCATACAAACACGTTATGATCTTTGGGTTGAAGATAACCCTTAGCAACCTGAGACTTTGAAGAGAGTCACTAGCAAGTTGGTAGAAGGGGACAAGAAGAAAATTGCACCACTTTTTCTTTAGTCCTCTCTTCTCTAAGGGAGTAGGAAAGGACTCCAGAAGGATACATTGAATGCTATTAATTCTCTTCACATGGAATATGGTGTGGATCAGGATGCCTTCTTTACCAACCACCCTCATTTCTCCCAGCTGCTTCATATCCATTTGTGCATTCATATTATGCCTCACCCCAGGGTTCTGATGACTGAAATTCATAAATCAACTCATTTGTGGCAATAGTTTGTTACTTTACAAATTAAGAGCACAGAGAAATGTATGCATCGTATACCTTTGCCTTTCATTGTGCACCTGTAACTGCTGTAAGCCATTTTTGGCATTTGTTGACAGATGGTGTGAAAAATGAGTAAGAGGATGGGCCACGGTGGCTCAGTAAGGCAGAGTTCTCACCTGCCATGCTGGAGACCCGGGTTCTGTTTCCAGTGCCTGCCCATGCTAAAAAAAAAAAAAAAGAAAAGGATAAGAAAGCTCTTCTTAAGGAATAACTTATCAGTCACAATTTCATCTTTGTTATCTATGCCTCACAGTAGCTTTCTCATTTCCTTTATCCCATAAGGTGATGGACCGAGTAAGAATTCCGATTTCTTTGTGAGATAAGCAGCTGACAAATCAGTTGACTATTTAGCAGAAGAATTAAGATTAGAAAGGACAGCTATAAAAAAACTCTAGAAGATAATAAAGGGTGATACAGAGAAGACACTTCAGACAAAATATTTGTTTAATTTAACTATATATTTATTCAATAAACATTTACTAAGCCACTACTATGTACCAGGCATTATGAGAGAGCACAATGTAGTGGGAAAATATACTTATTTGCCAATGGTTTTCATTCTGGTTTTGTTATTAACTGGCTATTAACCAAGAGTAGAGTACCCTACTTCTCTGAACACCAATTTTCTCATTTGTGAAATAAGAGTAAAATAGATATCTAAGTATCTTCCAGCTCTAAAACTCATTACTGAATTTTTCATTTTTCAACCAGACATTTTGCCATACTGTTCATCTAGCCCACAGGGCTGCAGATCTCTGTTCTAGACTCCTCAAGCTGAGCAGGGTATTTCCCATTCTCACAGGTGAGTTCATTTCAAGAGAGCATTCCAAGATTACTCCTCACACACAAAAATGTTGGGAAAAGAAAATATCTACCAGTTGGAATGGGAGAACAAAAAAAAAGTAATACCTCCAAAGGCAAGTGGTAGAGCCTTATTCCAGAACGAAAGCATGCCTCCAAATATACCACATGATTATACCAAGAATACCATAGTGTTCTATGAAACATTAGTTCCACAGTATTCTCCTAAACAAATGGGTTTGGTGATCAAATGAATCTAAAACATTCTCTATGTTACCCAACTTTAAGACTCAGGAATGACAGTTCTGAGAAGTCTTGAAATGTTTAAATGTTGCCCTTCCAAACTTATCTTCACACAGTACTGCAGAACCCAATTTAAAAAACATTGCACTAGAAAATGAAACCAAGATGTGGCTTAATGGGTTTCTTAGAAAACAGCCTCTAAGGCAGTTCGGGCTCAGAGATCAATGAAGACTCTATAACCTGACCTGCACAAAAAGGCACGTAGGCAAGAGAACATTCTATGTTGTTGAGCTTACCAGCCATTCCATCATCAGTACCTGTGATGTGGGTCAAAAGGGTAGCTGGGAGGTCACCATACACCCCTTAATTTCTAGGGAGGACAAACTGTTTCAATGAGTAACTTTTACTGCTGTGAACTGTAGAGGAATTTGAATCATAGATATTGAGTGCAGTCAAACCCATTGTGCTGGTTTGAAGCTGTTGTATACCCCAGAAAAGCCATTGCTTTAATCCTCATTCAATATTGCTGGGTGGGATCTTTTTAAATTTTTTCCATGGAGATGTGGCCCACCCAATTGTGAGTGTTAACTTTTGATTAGATGGTTTCCATGGAGATGTGTCTCCACCCACTCAAGATGGGCTTTCTAACCAGAGCCCTTGAAGAGGGAACTATTTTGGAAGAAGCTTTAGAGCCACCAGAGCTCACACAGCCTTTGAAAAAAGAAGGAAAATGCCCCTAGGGAAGCCTCACAAAATGAGGAGAGAAAGCTAGAAGATGCTGCCATGTGCCCTCCCGGCTAAGAAAGAAACCCAAATAATCAGCCTTCTTAAGCCAGGGTGTCTTTTCCCTGGATACCTTAGATTGCACATCTTTATAGCCTTTCCCTAATTTGAACTTCTCCATAGCTATAGAACTGTAAACTGGCAACTTAATGAATTCCCTTTCCCAAATGCCATTCTGTTTCTGGTATAGTGCATTCCAACAGTTTTTACAAACTAAAACACCCTTGAAAAAGCTCCCTGGAACTGCTTTTTTTAATATATAATTGGCTCTCATTTTCCACTCAGCACATTATTCCCAAACAACTACAGGATAAAGTTCTAATTTCCTGGCCAAAAGAAGGGGTCTGTGCAGAAGAAAGTGAGAATCAGGCAGAGAAGACTGCAGTTTTTTCTTAGGAAGCAAGAGGGTAAGTGGATTCCTGTATTCACCGAGCCACTCTACCCAGTCTTTGGATTGGGGCAATGAAGCAGGCACTATGTTTCATTTTCGAATCCACTCTCACAGGTCTATTAACAGTCCTCTTTAATATTAAAACCAGAGCAAACATTACCAGGTGGTGACAGTCTGTGAGCAGGACAGATCTGAAACACTCAGAGGCACCCAGGGACTTTATGAACAACTGGTATACAGATTATCCCCAGCCATGCTGTTACTCTTGAAAATTCGAAATTCCACATCCATTTTATCTAATTGATATTTTGTATCCAAGTTATCATTTTATGGCAGGGTTTTACTGTGTGTGAACTTTAAATTCCTGATGAGAGAACTTTAAATTCCATATGACTATGCTAAACAAATTGTTTGAGAGAGAGTTTATTAGATATTGTTTAATAATCAACTTTTGGGTCTTGGCATCATTTTGGAATACTTTTTCTGCAAGTAGAAACACTGAGCAGGGTTTTCTTAAGAAGGAAGCTACTTTTCTCACACAGCTGCTGGCAGTGAATATTGTTTAACTAGCTGAATTATCTCATGTCTATTGTAGCTACAACTTTCGTGCTTTCATCAAGGATGGAAAGCTGCCACCACAGCTCAGGCATAATTTCTACATTCAAGGTGGGATAAGGTGGAATGACACTATCATATACAGCTGTCACTTTACTATTAGAAGCAACAGGCTTCCCAGCAGATGGAACGACATTTCCCCTATAACCCAAACTACCACATAAAGGCAAGGGAGTCTGGGAGAGCATGTGACAAAAGCAAGAAAGTTAAGGGGTAGTGAAAGGTTGCTGAGAAGCCACAGAGAATGGCACATCCCTTCTAACAACTGCTTTAATTGTCTGTAGTTATAATGTCAAAAAATCTCCCAAATTTCAAAAACTGAGAAAAACATATAAACAATGCCTCTGAGACATTTTTCTTTTTTTACCTAACAAAAAGAGAGAGCTTTTAAATTTCAGCTTAAAACGATGTTGGTGTTTTTATTCCTACTTAAATGACTTGTGATTATCAGTGACTTCCATACAGCAATGATAATCCAAAACAATTCCAATCTTCACTAATGAAATCCCTGTGAAAGAAAAGGTGAAAATTTCATTCAAATCCAAGGTTTCTCTCTCCATTGGGATGACTATACTTCCTGGTGTTTCTGGGACGTCCTCAATTGCCTATTGTCTTACTGTGATTACTAATAATACCACTTTCACTTTCAAAAGTGTCCCAGCTTGAACAATAAATTATATGGTCACCCTGTCTCTTACTCTCTCCGAGGTAATGATTCTCAAATAGCCCAAATGATGTACCTGAACTAGAGAATTCCATTAAAAGTGGCCTACTTGACATCTCCACTTAATGCTCCACCAAAAATTTAACTATCCAAAAGCAAACTTAGGCCATCTGTTCAATGGTTCTTACCAAGTCTTCTTTCCCTCAGCGACTGTCAGTAAGAGCCCAAGAGATCAGATGTGAGGCCCAGTAATTTCCTTTAAGCATGTGCATAAGCTACCTAATTAACTTCACTCCACACACTTCCAAATTTTCCCTATCTATAAGACGTTGAAGAATGGGTAAGCAAGTTTAACTTCATGCTAGACATTTAGAATTGCCTGCTATAGAAGTAGGAGGCAATAAAAGAAAACATTTGGTGAACATATTGATGCCCCAGCCAGACTCCCTGCCAGAAGCTCTCAGAAAATTAAAGGGAGTCAATTCATCAGGATTTTCTGAACTGAGCTTACGAGAACCAGTTTTGGTCTCCTGACAAGAACAGCTACAGGAACAAATAAATACACCAAAAACCAGAAGTAGTAAAAATTAGAAAACTTTTGCATCTATTTTCTACTAAAAGGCAGCACTGCCCTTCTAGGGCTCCTCTGTTAACTTTTACCATAACTGCCACCGAGACTGTAGTCTAAGGGTAAAACAGCAAGATTGAGCAGTGCAAGAAGAAATGCAATTATCACTTAGGTCCTTCTCTATGTCCCTCACATCTAATCCAACAGTTCTTTATTTATCCTTCATTTGTCAAGAATAAGTCAGTCCATACAGTTTCTCCGTCTCTCACCTACCCCCTAGACTAAGCTCTCATAACCTCTCTCCTGTACAACTGTGAGAACCTCCTCACTACCCTGCCAGCATTTACTCCTGCCCCATCAAAATCTCAAATTTCTTTTAAAACAGAAAGTTGATTAATGTTTATCATCTGCTTAAAACCCTTCAATGATTTTCACTGCCTTTAGGATAAAGATCCAAATCTTTACTATGGCCTATAAGACTCTTCATTAGCTGGTCCATGTTTGCCTCTAAATCATCATTCTAAACAATGTTCCCTACATTCTTAAATCCTTTATGATCTTGGACTTTTTTCAGTTTTTTTTAAATATCATTCTCTTTTCCTTCTCATGCCTTCCACACATCCCATTCAATTTGCTTAGGATGGTCTCCACCTTCTTAACATCTGTCATCTTTCATATCTCAGCTGAAACATCATTTCCTCAGACCCTCTCATGCTTGCAATACGCTCTCATAGCTCCCAGAACTGTTCCTTTACAATACTCAACCTAAAGTTTGTACATACTTATAGAACGGTTTCATCACAATTATCTCATCCACTAAACTTCTCTCTTTGCTAGGCATTATGTTTTTGGCACTTAGCATAGTTTCTGGTACATAATAAGTGCTCAATAAATATTAGTTAAGTGAATGGATGACTATATACATAATATATATAGCATCATAGAATCAGGCCATGTTTAGTCTTCTATTGTCCACAAACACTCCAAGTGAAAGTCATTCTTCCAGAAAATAATTTTAAAGGATAGAATTACGGCTTCCCATCAAATCATTTGTTGATTTTTCTAATTCATACACATATCCAATGATTATTATTGTGACTGACAATGCCACTCTTAGCTTAATGGTTAATAATGTTTACTCACTGAATGGAATAACACTTTAAAATTTGTTCTAAAACCATTCAAATTTTGATATGATACCTTATGTCAGTAGATTAGAACTTTTTTAAAGCTACTTTAATATCATGATATTAGAAATATTTATTTTATCCTTCCTCATCTGTAGTAGAATCTGCAATGCTCTACGTAAGCCCCCCTTTATCAGGCTAATACATCCATCAGCCACTATGAGTGTTGGCTGCTACCACCTCACAGCAGAACCCCTCACCAGCAAATGCCCTTTAGAACATGAATTATGCCACCAGATCACCAATAACTAGCATATCTTGACTCAGGAAAAATTATTCAGAAAAGCCAATATTTCATAAATATAAAGAAATTATAGAAATATAAAAAATAAAGAAATTTCTTTCTAATAGTATATTTGAAATTGTGACTACATAACTCCAAAGACTTGGTAAATATCTCTTTCACTTTTAGTTGCAGTATTGAAATTTACAAAGGCAATTCTGTACCAGGAGGAATTCTTCCTCCTACCTATCCCAGACAAGTGTGGATTAAGATATTAAATAACTTTAAATTTATGAATTTATGGTGTGTTTTAAAGAATGTTTGTGATCATTAGGTCATTGGTTCATATAAGAACAAAATCAATAAGATCTACACATGAAAAACTACATATTGTAAAAGGCACAGGACCGTTTGGACTGCACTACTCTTATTTTAGTAGCCAAGAAGAAAACCTAAAGGACTGAAATTTAGTGGTTCAATCTACCATCCTAGACCAACTATCCTCAGCCACTTATAGTTCTCTAGGGAGCCAATAAGTGTTCATCAATTAAAATAAGAGAAAAAGAGGAACAACTCTTGTCAAGGTGGCTATTAATGTTCAGAAGTATAGCAAGCTACCCAGTCTCAGCTCTGTCCCTGGTGACTATAACTGCTTGGTATATAACTGACCATAATTCACATAATGTGGCAACTTTGAGTCTCACAGGTCCAAGATAAAGACTGCAGAGAGTTCTAATGTCAGAGATTGTAGCCAAGGGCCCTCTTTCCGGGCAGTGCTGGGAAGTCAAGTGTGATCGTCAAACTGAAAGAAGTCAAAGTAACAGAAACGTGTCGAATATTCTTATTTAAAGTCAAAGTATTTAAGTTCCATATCTAGGCATATGTGTTATAGTAAAGACCTATTGAATAAATGAAATCAAAACGTGTTCAAATTATATTTCCTAATTCAGATTCTTAAAATTTCAGTACAAGAAAACAACTGTACTTTGACTATGACTTCTGTGGCAAGAAAATGCTTTATTTAACTAGAGTATATCTTTAAATTAACTGTTCTATGTAGAAGAAAATTAGAATAAGGTGAGCGCATTATTGAATGAACACTAGACAATCTTCATACTACACAGTATTTGATATTAGTACATTTAGCCATCTGGACACCATCCTTTCTCTTTTGCATGTTATTTATTTTTCAAAAGGAACTGGATTTCAAAATTAAGGAAACTGAAGAAGTTTTTTAAATGAATAATTTCTCTCCCAATAAATGAGACAAATTACTTATCCAAAATGGAAAAAAAAATAAAACCAATTCCTTCCAGACTGCTGGCATAGTTAAATAATGTGATGCCTAAATTGAAAAACATTCTATTTGTGTTTCAGGATACATTTGTAGTAAAATAAAATAAAACTTCTGGCTATCCAGTCATTATGTTTATATTATAGGACATGATCAGTTTGGTGGTCATTAAGCTTGACCTTCATTAGCAATTCTTACAAACATATTTCTAAGTTTTTATTGTAAACCTAAAACCATACACAAACATACACATGCACACAGAGCCAGGTGAAACAGGGTTTTTTTTGTTTCATTTGTATCGTCGCTTAAAATCTTTTGGGAAGAAAAAATCAATCCTAATTAATTAAACAATAGAAGTATTTTATACATGCTCTAATATTCAAAAAAATAGTGAGTCTAAGCAATATGAAATTATTACTGTAGACATTTCTCCCCACAATATATTCCACTGAAGGGACCAATTTTACATCTCCCTCCTCAATGTTAATACAAATATTAACCACAAAGTAGCAATAGAAAAGTGAAGCTTGCTTAACTCCTTGTACAAGTATGCCTGACCTGAAATTTTTGCAGGGAAATGATGTCCAGAAACCATAAAAGCCAAATACTCACAAGCAAACTGAATACTAAGAACTGCCGGTATCCAAAAACCTCATTTCCAAGAGAGACCTTGAAAAATTGAGAAAAGCTAGGCCAATGTGGGTGGGGAGGAGTCACGTTAGAGAAATAATTAGGAAAAGGCAAATTTAACAATATAACCAATGGAGTTTTCGCTCTAAATGAGCGCGGTTCTCCAGGTACGCTATTTTGGAATTATCTATAGCTAAAGCAGGCCACTGTCTTAAGAAAGGGTTTGCATTTAATAACCCAAATAGTGACTCCAGTACCTTCACCACTGTAATCCACCTTAAAGGAAGTCCTTCCCAGCAATTGTGTAAATGAGACTTTTCCTAACAGTTGATGGAAACATAATTACCTAACAGGAATTTTCAAAGTTATAAAGGCACATTATAGTTTGGAGTAATCTTATTAAAAATCAAATTCACAACATCAACAGATCCTTCCTGTGCCATGTAATTACATTACAGACACTTAATTGAAATAAATTGGAAATGAAACCTGGCCTAGCACAGGCATGTACTGATGGTTAAGGCTCAGCAGGGTGGTACTGGTTCATTAAATGTACTCTTCACATATGTTTGCCCATTACGCTTTAAGAAAATATTAAAAATAACCCTAACAATTAAACATGTGTATATGTAAACACTCATATACGTTTGTTGTTGTGTATATAAAACAATCTTGAAAAGCACTGATATAAATAAAAAGAGTTTATGTAACTAATTTTTCCTTCTAGATAATTGCAGACAAAGATTACGTAGGAGAACTAAATATTCCTAACGATAATTTGTGCTTCAGGATAAGTAGACAGTAAAATAAAATAAAAGTTTACATAAAACTAGCAAGCATATTACATATTACAAATATTGTTACGCCATAAGTTTTGGTTTTGCAATAAATTGTTGAAATGCAGTGCTTAAAGGATATCAAAAGAAGAATGAAATTCAGTGAAACCTCCCAAAATCACATTAATCAGATCAGCAGTTACTCAAGGACCAAAGCTAGAAGGTAAGAAATTGTATCGTTGCTATCTCAAGTATTGTGTGCTCCTAGGTTCTGATGCTTTGGGGGAAGTGAGCCAACCAGAATTCCTCACACTGTCTCATCCAGGAGAGTGAATTTATCCAGGCACAAACCTTTATCTTATATCTTAAACTCAAATACATTAACCAGGAACATATGATTCTGTTTGTGTGTCTGTGGCATTGAGAGCAAGGGGCCAGGATTTACAGGTCTACATAAGAAGGGTTCATGTTTTTTGAAATAGCACAATTACATTTTTGATGAATTTTCATAGAACAACCCCTTTGTGTAAGTATCAAATATTGCACAATCCAAACAAAAAAATTCTAGACGGCTCTGGCCCACTTGGTCCACCCAAGCAGGGCAAGGTTGGGGTGTTTCAAAGTAGGGTGAAGATTGCAGGGGCAGCTGCAGCATTGCTGTGACGGTGGAAGAAGTCCAAGCTACAGGTTTCAATGAGAGGACAGATTGTAGAATGTGTATTTGTATCCCCTGTAGCATTTCTGGAAATGGATTATCACATAAAGTGATTAATTCCAATAACATCATTGTCTATATTTTGTAAGGTGTTTTAATTAGATATTTAGAATTACTGTGGTCAAATCTCATACCTGGTATCTATGAACTTCAGAGAAAGAAACGCAAAATTTTTGGTTTATAAAATCCCAACATGTTTATACTGTATATATATATAGTAAAAAAAAAACTTATAATGCTATTAGCAAAAGTTGCAGATGAAATTACTAATATCTTTCTTTGAAAATTCCTAATGTTTTACTTATATATTGACTAATTTGCACTGAAAAATGTTTAATAACAGTCAAAATTGCAAGTAATTTTCTCACTCAAGTAAAGAGTGACTATTTTTAAATCTTTATAATAGATTTGCTTGAGCATTTTTCTTTCAGCAATACAAATTCATTTTTCATGCCATCTTTCTTTTTTAAGAACTAGTAACAAATCAAAATCCTTCTATATTAGTTATGAATGATAATTACCAGAGACCACAAAACAAACCAGGTTCAACAAAAATGTATTTATTGACTCACATAACTGGTGGCCTTCAAAGTTGATTTCACTCAGCAACTCAACAATGTCAACATGGAACCTTTGTTGGGTCAGATTCATCCTGGGTCTGGTTTTCCTTATTGAGATAAAATAGCTAAAGAAATGCTTTTGCATAAGACATTATCCAGGAGGACGGAAAGTTTCTATTTCTTAGGAAATCTCTCAGCTTCATCTTGATTACACCATCCCTGAACCTATTCCTGTGGCCAGAAAAATGCCATGTGCTGCTTCACTTGGCACCAAGTGGGCATTCATTTTAACTTTCCACTTTTATGTAATTTGAGAATTATGGAAAAACTTACAAAAATCATACAAAGAATTCCCAACTTCTGCAAAGGTTAAGATTTTATGAAGCCATATTATAGTTAGCAAGCCCAGAAGGAGAAGAATGTTGATCTTTACTGGGGATGTGACAGAATTTCATATTCGGCACTTAGAATTAATGTGACCCAAGAATACAAACTTTATGAGGACAAAGATCATGCTCTCTTTCCATCACCCATTATCTCGCATATTCCTGACACATGCTAGGTGCTTTTTAAATCAGCGATCTTTCCAATATAAATAACAAAATAATTAAACCAACTTTCAAAACTCAAACTTACTGTTAAAATTAAAACTTCAGTGCCTAAAGCTAATATCCTTGTTTGTTTCTCTTTTATTTTATTTAAGAAATGAGTGAAAAGGCAGTATTATTAAATGGCCTACTTAATGCTCATATTGAGTAAATTCATGAAGAGTTTTCCTTCCTTCCTCCATGCCTGTGAAACATTATTAGCCTTAAAGAATGTGTTTCTTTGAGTTTTTCTGATGTCTTTTTTTTTTGGCCTGGACAGGCTCCAAGAATGGAACCCAGGTCTCTGGCATGGCAGGCAAGAATTCTGCCACTGAGCCACCGTTGCACTGCCCTCTGATGTCTTTTTTAGTGCCACTTTTCTACCAGATTTGAGGCAAAGCCCCTTATCAACTGCTTCAGGCTTACATTTTATCATTTGATGAACCCAGTGAAAAGGGATTGCTTTCTTCTCAAAAGATCTTGCAAAAATACTGTGGTTAACTTTCATTGGCTAGATCTGGAGCCAGTACTCATCCTGGGATTGTGAGGATTGGGTAATGTCCAATTCAAGCTACATGGAAAGAAAAGAGAATACAACGAGATTACCCAAAAGAAAATTGGGGAACTGTTAGCCAGGAGGAGGATGGACTTGGAAAACAAAGTTAATACATTCACTATAACAATATCTTGACACAAATATTACATTAATAAGTCAATGTATTGTAATGTTCACATATACTTAGGTTTCAACCTTAGGGAGGAAGTACCAAAAAAATAAAACTACAATAAAAGCAAGTAAATCCTGAAGTCACTTAGGGGTCAGGATGGGGCAATGTCATGTCTATAAATGGACAGCATCTCTATAAATGGACAAGACTGTCTGCCTTGGAGGCGACACAAAGTAGACATTTCATAAAGGTTTCTCAACATGAACAATGGTGACCATTTCTTGGACATCAAACACATTGGTGGAAGTCACTATCACAGAGAAGGAAAGAAAAATCACCGACTACTTTGAAGGTTTACTTTGAAGGAGAAGAAAAAAAAAAGTAAAGCAAGAATTTAAGATGTTCCTGTACAGCCTCCTAATAAGTTAAGTGACGAGGAATCTGAAGAAAATCTTTTTTGAGGTGGATAGATGAAGAGAAAGGATACTTTGTTAGATATTTTGAACCTTTTATCACTTCCACTTTGGGGTGGCCTGGGCGAAAAGCAGGCATATTGAGGCCTAAAAGACATATGGAGAACAATACAGTACTAATGGGAAAAAAATGGTATTGAAACATCCATATTTCCTTCCCATGCCTGTCCCTTCTGAATGAACATGTTCCGTCTACTTCGTTGAAGAGGACGTTCCTATGTATTAGATGACAATTATTATTCCATACTTGTCAGGTCACTGCATGTGAAGTGGGCAATTGACCTAGGATGAAAGAGTCCATTGGCTGATTCAAGTGCATCCATAAAATATTTTTCTCAGGAATTTGAATTATGAATTCACGACTTGGAAAAAGTTAAGGTTAAACCGTATTAGCGTCCAAGTGGACACAAGGATGACGGTTCATGAGTTTCCACTATTGATGGGGTAGATTCACCCTGGTTCTTGCCATTTCAGAACTTTTTCTTAAATCCACATAACCAATAATATTCCATGATGTTCTTACATTTATGAGTACAATAAGTACTTAGGAGCTTTGTTCATTACACACAGTTCTTTTCAAGTCCATCTCTTCAAAATTATGAGTACAATAAGTGCATCATTTTAACAAATAGGCAACTTTTCAAGCTTTTCATTATGAAAAATATTTTAAAAGATCACAAAAGTCGAAGAATAAGTGAATGTAGTACCTGGAGGACCACCAACCCATCACCTAGTTCCCGTAACTATCAACCCGTTCATCAGGTAATAATTTTTTATTAAGTTTTATAATTTCACAAGTTTGGCTCATACTGAAACATTCATTCTTTTTAAATTTGAAATGGTTGGGGAATTATTTTATTATCAATCTTCAGGCTAATGCAAAAAAAATCTTTGTTATGAATTTCTGGTTTTTATTTTGCTGACATCCTGGTGTGTTATATGCCTTTTTAAACAAACATATGGTCCAGCATTTTTAAGTAAGATACTATTTGTAGGTAAAATATAAGCTAGCTCATACATTTTCATTCCAATTATCTTTTCATATTAATTAATAATTAAAGCAAGTTACTCTTTACTCAGTAAGTATTTATACCTTATTAAACTTCTTGATCCATACCTTTCCCTTTTTAAAAGACGTCTTTATGGGTAATATTTGTTTGGACTTTTAAAGTTTTATAGTAAATTTTATGAAGTTTTTATATAGTATTTCCTACATGTGTGTGGGTCCTAAGCACTCTTGCCAGGTTGGAGATGATGGAATCACACTATAAACAAAATGTTATTATTGCTAAAAGTTTGGGCAGCTCTTCAGTATGCAAGAGCCAGAAATATACCTCTCTATTCTTCTGTTTATGTGCCCTGGAGCCTTTCAGAATAGTACTGAAAATAATTTTGTAATCTTATATAAATGAACATGCATTGAAGCATGAAGCTTTGGAAAAATCACTAAGTGGAAAATCAGAAAACTTGAGTTCCAGTCCTGGACTTGCTGCAAAATAACTGGTGACTGTGGGCAAGTCTGAACAATAGACCACAGACGAATCTCTCTAGGACTCAATTTCCTTACAAAATGTGCAATTTATACTAGATGACTTTTAACTTTTCAGCTCTAAAATTTGATGGCTAGCTATCTCTTTCACAATGAACAGATAGATTTATTTTTTCTTTTTAAAATACTGTTATCAAGGTTAAAAATAAACACCTTTCATCTTCCTCAATGATTTTCACTAAGCCATTTTCATTAATGGCTTAGAACACTTGAGCTATAAAAAGATCATTTACAATATACGAACTTAGAAAACTGATGCTCTAATGTTTTTAAATCTTTTGATTTGGACTAGATTTTTTCTGCCCATTCTTCAGATATTTTACTCTACAGATCTTATACAGATCTGTATAAGATCTCAACAGAAAGTAGAAAAATATTATGTAAAGATTACTCTCTACTTTAGAATTTCTTCAAAGGGTGAGTATCTTGGACTACCTCAAAGCAAAGGTCAGACTTCTAAAAATTATTATTTTATGGTAACAAACAACAGGCACTGGTAGAGAAGAGCCTGGGTTTAACTTAATTCATTCAACTTTATAAATTAACAGGAAAGTCTCTTTTACCCTGTATAGTTTTGTGTTAAATTATAAGCCCTCAAAATTTCAAATTCTATTTCCAGTAGATATTCCCATGTCTAGAGATTCAGTGTTCAATATTGTGGTACTAGCCACATGTGATTACTGAGCACTTGAAATTGGGATACTACTGTTAAGGAACTGAATTTTAAGATTCTGTTTCATTTAATTAAATATAATTTCAATTTCAAATTAATCAAAAACTTTTTTTTTACTATGTATAGAACAACCTGAGGGTGTGAACCTAATTTTTCAATTGTTAAATTTTATGAAACCTAATTACAGTTTAAGTGTTTCTGATGAAAATTCAGTGTTTCAAATGAGATGTGCTATAAGTATAAAATAATATATGGATTTTGAGGCCTTATCAAGGAAAACAGAGAACAAAGTATTTCATTAACAATTTTAGATATTGACATGTTGAAATATTTTGGAAATATTGGTTTAAAATATATTATTATAATTGATTTCACCAATTCCTTTTTAGTTTTTAAATGTAACTACTAGAGAAATTTAAATTAATTCTGTGGCTCCAATCATATTTCTATTGAACAGTGCTAGACTGGAGCATTAGATCATTTGAGGAGACCGATTTCTAAGCAGTATCAGTCCTGGCTAAAATTTACCTGCAAAGCATTTAACAGAAGTAGTGATTAAATAAAAAATAAAGCAGAAGTTCTCAGCTCAGATGAAATTATGTTTGTTAAGCTGAAAAGTTAGTTAGAAGTACTTGAGACTTTGTCTTATCTCTCAGAAAAAATTTAGAATCACCCTCTGGATTTTTAAAATATATCCAGAATTTTGGAATTGGAAAGGTCCTTCCTTATCCAGGCTGTTCATTTTACACAATAGTAAACTTTATTCATGTATATTTCTAAGCCCACTTAGGAAGTTTGTAGTGGAATCAGAACTAAAACTACTAACTTACAGTTGCTTCTGCCTGAGTTAATAAACATAAATGAATTAAGAATTCAACTGACTTAAAAAAATTTATGCAGCAAAGTTTATCAAAACTAGTTTTACCTAAAATCATCCAAAAGTTCTTTCTGTATATAAATGATCAAAACAAAAGTCGGTTCCTTACAAGGAATACCTTTTTTTTTCCAAAGAATGTGCATTTATTTTACTATTAATCAGTCGCTCTTTCTAGGAGTCTTCTTGAAAGATACATTCTTATACCGTAAAAGCAGTATATTCAGTATGGTCATCTATTTGAATATAAATGACCTAGAAAGGGTTAAGATTGGGAGCAAACTTCAGGCCAATCCAAATTCAAAAAGTTGCTGATGTGAAAGTACCAGGTCTCCTGGGGAAACAAGATACAGGCTGCATCATTGACTTGCCAATTAATCGAAGGAGCTACATGGCCATTAGTTCAGGAAAGAGACGCTTGCTTGCCTGCTTGCCTAGAGGTAAGAGCTAGGTTTGCAGCTGCCAAGCAGGAGGATGACAGAAATAAATGGGGGAAGAAATTAGGGCTAAGAATCTAAGTATTTCATTTTGTTGCCTTGGCTTCAAAGGAAGACCTAAATGTCAAGCAGACTATGATGTCTTGTAAACTATACTGAAGATTCATTTATCATAAAAGCTTTCAAAATATGAATAATATTCTGTGTCTTTAAAATAGCATTATAATATATATTTCTATTCACTATTCCTACAAAACTCTAAAACAATTCTTCTAATTTAATGATTTAAAACCTGACATTTCACTTCACAGAGGTATAAATAAGTGTTAAATAGTATAAAATTCTATTTGCATCAAAGATGACAAATTCATTGAAGAAGTTAATACAATTCTACAGATTTATTATTACTTCTATATTAACATCTTGTCCACTTTTGTTATTCTTTCCTATTTTCTTCTGCATACATTGAAAGTTAGGTGTTCAGGAACCTTTTAATTGCTGCATGATTAACTTTGTATGGCAATTACTATGTATGAAATTATGAGATGAAAATCACTGTATTTGATCCTGACACTGAGAAATCGCTAGCAGCCTGTACCTGCTCTGAAGTTAATTAGGAACATCTTGGATATTCTCTTTGAGGAGGTATTTCATGGTAATCCACAGGGGGACAAAAGCATCCAACTAAAAGCAACCAACTAAATAGTTGAAATCTCAATTCCATTCTTCTAAATATGTCTTGGCAAAATTGTAAGAGGACTGAGTCATGGAATTCAACTAAAGGAAACCTTTGAAGTTATACTCAGAAAAGTATTTGTAGTTTTCCCTCACCAGCAGCTGCTGAAAAAAAAATCACTCTGCAATTAACATCTCATTTTTAATACTCTATTAAAATGCTTTCTACCAGACATGCCTTTCCCTGTTATACATGATTTCCTGTCTTAATTGTGGGCTGGTTCATGGTGAAGTGTTCAGTGGATGGAATCTGGGCCTCATAGAATTTAGCTGTAACACTTTGTCTTGTGCCTCCCTATTTGCACCGAACCAGAGCAAAGGAAGTCTTGGGCAGCCAATAGCTTCATCACGGCTCTCAAGGTCAGCTTGGCTAAACTGCCAAATCTCTTGGGGTATGTTGGCTGGCAGAGCAAATTAGCCTCACTTTATCTTGGAGCAGTTACTTTGCTAACTTTTTTGGCTGTTGGCAGCCTAGACCTTCTGCTGTCAATAGGTAGCACATTAAAAAAAAAAAAAAAGATTCATCCCCTTGCACCCCAAAAACTGTGATAGGGAAATAAAGGGCTAGAAAACCTGTAAGAGAAGAATCCAGTTTGAAAATATGAAAAACAGGACTCACATTGTAGTAAAAAGTGGCAAAAAATAGTAATAGAAGAGCAGTTTAAGGAATTGCTGATACTTATTAATCCTAAATTTATAATCTGAAAAATAATAATGCCATTGATAAAGTAGATGAAATAATAACTCATATGCAATATGTATTATTGAATATATATTTTTAAATATGGTTGAGGAAGAAGAATGGAATGAGAGAAGCAATGAAATGTGGAAATCCTAGAAAAACTGGAGAGGTTTGAGTAAGCCGATTGAAGAGTTCATGCAATGTTATCAGGAACCCCTGCTCAAATATGACTGTATTTATTATTAGATGAGCTGTCAGTCCAGGTCTTCAATCTCCCAAGCTAGTGAGAAAATCAGAAGGACGCGTATGCATGTGTGTGTGCACATTTGTCAATAAGTAAAAAGAACCTTTCATTGATTTCAAATTGAAGTTTCTGGGGAACAGATAGTGGAAAACATTATTTTTTTTCACTGAACTTCACAGAAATTACTAACTGTGGCATTTTTTTTGTCCCTATTAACTGTATTCCTTATAAATCTAGGAAAGAAATTCAGATTACCTGTTGATCAGACATTCTGATTTGGTAAGTCTATGATAGGGTCCAGAATAATTTCCTTTCTAATATGTTCTAGTTTGCTAGCTGCCGGAATGCAATATACCAGAAATGGAGTGGCTTTTAAAAAGGGGAATTTAATAAGTTGCTAGTTTACAGTTCTAGGGCTGAGAAAATGTCCCAATTAAAACAAGTCTATAGAAATGTCCAATCAAAAGCATCCATCCAGGGAAAGATACCTTTGTTCAAGAAGGCCAATGAAGTTCAGGGTTTCTCTTTCAAGTGAGAAGGCACATGGCGAACACAGTCAGAGCTTCTCTCTCATCTGGAAGGGCACATGGCAAACACAGCTCCATCTGCGAGCTTTCTCTCCTGGCTTCCTGTTTCATGAAGCTCCCCTGGAGGCGTTTTCCTTCTTCATCTCCAAAGGTCACTGGCTTATGGACTCTCTGCTTCTCTCTGTGTCATTCTGCTCTGCTCTCTCTGAATCCCTTATTTTCCAAAATGTTTCCTCTTTATAAGACTCCAGAGACTTATGAAGACCCATCCCAATGGGTGGAGACATGTCGTCACCTAATCCAGTTTAATAACCACTCTTGACTAAATCACATCTCCAGGGAGATGATCTGATTACAGTTTCAAACATACAGTATTGAAAAGGGATTATTCTGCTTTTATGAAATGGGATTTTGATTAAAACATGGCTTTTCTAGGGTCCATACATCCTTTCAAATCAGCACATAATACTACCTATGTCTAGTATTATGGGTATGAGAAGAGATTTTGCCATGTTCACTGATATAGCACCAGAATATTAAGTAATGCCTCTCACACAATAAACAATACATATTTGATTAATAAATGAGTGAATATACTGATAAAGCACATGCACATGATTCTGACGCAAAGTGTCCATAGCCCAAGAGTTCAGAATCAATGATCTGGAGTCTTCATTCTTTTTCTTTTCTTTAATTTCAGATATTAGTGAAAATTAATACTTACTGCCATAACACACTATTTAGGAAATACCGTTTGCAATCTGTGTCACCTAGTTTATTGAAACAACTCTGATTTACCAATATGTGTTTCAAAACAATTAGATGCAATGTCAAATATTCTATAAAGATTTTCCTTCTTGGTAATGGAATGCTTTTCACTTCTAGTTTTTAACTGAGACAATAATGATAAAGTTAACTGAATAGGACACAAACTTGCTTAATTCTGTAAAGATTCTTCACTGTCTGTCTTTTTACCACTATAGTCATTTTATGAATTATCTGAAATCTCTGCCTACTTGTAAGCAACACAAATGAATTTAAGGGAGAAGATCTAAGTACTGATTTTACAAATTGATAGCAAGCCTATTAATATGATCTGCTCATGGTTATGAAATTCAAATGTCATTATTCCATTCTAGGTGAAGAGGGGGAAAATCAGACAGTAGCAGGGCTTCTGGAAAAGACTTCAGGAGTTTAGAATTTGAGGAATAGTATTTTAGAGATATTGGTGCTATGAAAGTGGAATATGAGTTCCCTTATTACTAAGCAAATTTAAAACTTTAAGATAAAAACCTCACTTTTAAATATAGCTGGCCGGGTGCTTCATATGTTAGTCTTCTGCTTGTTTTCATATATATATATATATATATATATATATATATATATATATATATTTTATTATTTATATTTATTTATTTATTTAACTATTTGAGAAGTTGTGGATTTATAGAAAAATCATGCATAAAATAGAGTCCCCAGATACCACCCCATTATTAACAGCTTGCTTAGGTGTGGTACATTAGTTACAAGTGATAAAGTCATATTTTTATAATTGTGCTATTAACTATGGTCCATGGTTTAATGTAAGGGTCACTGTATGTGCTGTGTGGTTCTTTGGATCATTTTTAAAATTTTTATTCTAGTAATGTATATACAAACTTATATTTCCCCTTTTAACCACACTCAAATACTTAATTCGGTACTGTTAATCAAGTACATTTGAACTTTATTCTTTTGAATTATACATTGAGTAATGTTTTCTGATTATGCCTTTTTTGATCCAAAATAATCACATTAAATATCCTCTGCATATGGCTGGAGGAAATTTTGCCTAGGGTTCCTTACAGACCCTGATGATTGAGGGAGAGATAAAGGAAGCAATCAAAGATACACACTGTCTTCATTTTTTAAGACTCTTGACATTGCACAAGGCACAGAGGCATCTGGCTTTAGCTTAGCATTATGAATTTAAAAGGTAACAAAGTGCAAAGTGCAAATTAGAGACCTGTTCCCTTTTCCTTTTCTCTTTGCAAATTATCAGGGTCCTGGATTTGGGAGATTTGGAGGACTGAAGATTATAGCAATGGGACTTAGAGTATTGTTTAACTTTCTTCTATGATTCTTCATTGCATTTGGACTAAATTTGATAACCATGTTGGGATGTACTGTATTTTTAGGCTTTTGTGCATGAAATGGTCCAAATATCTGTTATTCTGGCATCTGAAGGAACTACAGCTTGTGGGAAAGAAGTGTTAAAGCAAGCGTTCAACTGACTGATATGGGAAGGGATAGCATTCTAGGCATGGAATCACCAGATAAAAGCCTGGATAAAGTAGATGATTTTTTTTTTTAGTAGATGATTATTTTTTGAGTTGACTTTGACACAAAGGTTTGCTTCATGTCATGAAAACTGAAATAATATTAAGAAAGTTTCAGATGTGATCGTAGAAATAGGGGCATTTGTGTTTTGATGAAGTACCCACAAAGGCAATACCAAGGTCCCGGTCTACTTATGTCCTTTCCCTTGTCTCACCCTTGTCTTCCAAAGCTTCGATGAGCATCAATAAGGAATTGAGTGACCTGAGTCAGAACCACAAAACTATCCAATGTGATCCTACTGGAGATGAAATACGCCATTGGTAAGGTTCATTAAAGGGGTCAAAGTCATAGTCTTTACCAAGGTATTATATTTTTCTTGAAAATTCACTTCCCAACAAATGACCCCTTCAGTCCATCTACAAGTGCATTTACCATATGAATAATAACTTGATTTGTCTTAACAGTCTACTGTCTCAGTGGTCTCCAAAACAGACTGTATAAAAAGTACTCTTGGACAATTTTCTATTATGTGGTTGCAATCTATTCTTTAGAGCATGCATGTATCTCACCACAAAAAGATAAAAATACAAGAAAATAGCTCCAGAGCCCATTCAGAAATATATTAGGTTATAAGAAAAGTAATGAATAATTTCTATGAACAAAGATGGGGTAATGGAAAAATTCATTCTACTTTTATCTTACTGCTTTCTATTAGACCATGTCTCATTCTTCCCCATGCATATATTTATTTATCTGATAAGGAAGTCCAGTGTCCTGTTCATATTTGGAATGGTAAAATGGAAGTATTCCTAGCAGAAAAGTGTGTGTGACAAATGGTTCTTCACTGATAGCATAGTTTTAAAACCAGAAGCATCCCTTATTGACCTAACCCTGAATATTAGTTTCAATATAAGCAATGATAGTCTGTGTGTTTCAGGATAAAAGAAATAGGAGAATCCTTTTCAACTCAGCACAATCACGAAATTCTACATGTTACATCATGTCCCACTCATTAAGACATAGTTCCTTGGATAATGCACAAACCATTTTTCTTATGTCTTCAACTGCTTAGTTCCACATGCACATAAAGGTGAAGAATCATTTAGTGGAAATATTTGCATTTACTTAAAGATCTGTTTGGCCCTCTGGGCTCTTAAGTTCATGAAACATTACCCTAGCCATTGTGTTAAAAGCAATTAGGAGGGGGTGCTAGGGTAGTTCAGTGAGAGGATTCTTACCTGCCATGCGGGAGACCCAGGTTCAATTCCTGGTCCATGCACTTCCCTCAAAACAAACAAACAAACAAAAATTCAACAAATGGTCTGCAATAATGGAATACTTACATGGAAAAAATAAGGAAATGTGACCCCGCCATACAGCATACCAAAAAAAAAAAAAAAAAGCAATTAGGATCATGGTAAATTTTACTTCATAGGAACTACAGAGTCGCTACAAGTTTACAAATTGAATTTTGGGGGAGAAGTCTAGAAGCAGCATAAACTACAAACAGAGGGCATTGCAAGAGTCTGTAACAAAGGTAATAAATGTCCAACCTAAAATGATTACAATAAGCTTATATAAAGGAGTGTCTATCGAGAGATATTGGACAGTTAGGAACAAGGCTTGTTACCTGACTAGATCAAAATAACAAGATAATAGAAAAGCAGTCACTATTATATTTTACCTCTGTTTACTTTGGATAATGGCAATATCCCCATTTCATCAAAAATGATGACATTAAGAGATGGAATGTTTGGTGAATAAAAGAAGAGATGATTTTGTTTAGAGCATGTTAAATTGGAAATCTCTCTGGAAAAAACATAAAAATATGTCCATCCCAGACATTTCCTTTTGGCACCAGATCCAAGTGCCTAGTTGACATTTCTCTCAGAAGCTTTTGAGTTTAAAGTAACTTACTTCTGCTTTTTCATGATTCTCTTCTATTATTTTCTTATTCAGGAAAGGCAAGTCAGAAATAGGGTTGCTGGATTTAACAAATAAATTAGAATTTCAGATAAACAGCAAAATAATTACTTAGCATACCAAGCCCCAAATATTACGTCTGTTGAGGATTTACATCCCCTACAAAAAACATGTTCAAATCTGAACTCGCGTTCCTGTGGATGTGAACCCATTTGTACAAAGTAACTTCAAATATGCTATGGTGAGTCAGGATGTGGACTCATTCTGTGAATAGGATCTGTAGATGAGGTTAATTGAATTAGGGTAGACTGGTATCCTTATAAAGTAGAAGAAATTTGAAAGTAATCAGTCAAAAGAAGGCAGAAGTGAGATAAATCTACAAAAGGAGATCCAGAAGACAGATTGCCATTTGAGAGAGCAGAAATGAAAGCCAAGGAAATTAAAGGACTGGGACAAGCCAGCTTCAAAATACTACAGTCTCCAAGGAAAAAGGAAATAAGTTCCCTTTGTTTATGCCAGCCCATTGTGTGGTATTTCTCATCGTAACCCTGGTAAACTAAGACAGAATGGGAAATACTCATATTATATATTTATATTTATATTTAAAATATGATTGTTTATCTGACATTCAAATTTAATTGGGCAGCTGAATTCATCTGGCAACCATAGTAAGAAGTCAAGATTTCATCTTTGAAACTTTTATTTTCTCTTACAGCCCTTCCCACATCCAATCCATCAGCAAGTCCTCATGGTTTTACCCCCTACATGGCTTCCAGATCATCCATAGTGTGTCTCCTTGAGCCCAGCACACTGCAGACTCTGCCACCATGGTCCTTCACCCTCTCGGGAGCCTCTTCACTGCTCTCTTGTACCTCTCCAGCCCTCGAAAATTCATTTTTCCAATCTGCAACTTGTGCTATGTTTTTGGAATGAGTATCTGTCTACCTTACCCCAAGGAGCTTAAACTACTTAAAAATTTACTCTTCTGATAGAGATAAAAGTACTTTTTCACAACTTACGCAGGCTAAGTAACCTTGGTTCCTCCTAACTAACCCCATCTCACATGTGCTCCAGCCACACTGGCCCTTTTCAGATACAACCAAATGAGGCATTTCCTTACTAAAGGCATTCAAGCCTCCATCATCTGGAGGACTCACCTCCTTTTCACCCTGTCAATGTCTACGATCAGTCTTTACCTCTTATTTTAAGTGCCACTTTCAACATCAGCATTCACTGACTCATGTCTTCTTATGACACCCTCTTACAGCATTCTCACTCATGGTCAGTATCACAGGTTTCATCTTACACCGAATCGTTTGATTATTTGATTGTTGGATTTCCCACAAGAATTGAAGCCCTGTAATGAAATTGTTTCCCTGTATACTCCAAACCCGGCATGGTGCAGCATATACAGTAGCCACTGAATAAATATTGGTTGGCTGAATAACATCCAGTAGACATATGGAAACCAGAATTAGCATTAGTAAAATGGGCTAGTGAGCAATTTGAAATGGTTGTCTCCATAATCATCTGTGAAGTTAAGGTGAAAGATAGTAAAAACAGGAAAGGGAAGTGTAAAGACTTAATCATGGGGATTATTTATATTTAGGAATCAGGTAATTGGTTAAGGGAAATAGAAAAAGGAATAAGCAGATGAAGAATGCAGAAGCATCGAGGAGTAGGTGATAAGCATTATCAAATACTGTGGAAATAAAAAAAGATTAAAAGAATGAGAGCTGGTATTTAATTTACCAATTAGTAGGTTACTATTGATTTTGGGTAGAAAAGTTTCCACACACACACACACACACACACA